>CAUYON010210559.1:0-16894 GCA_963573935.1 Arctocebus calabarensis | reverse complement strand
AGGGTTGATGTGCGTTCCTTGACCTTGTCTCTTGGCTCAGCTCCAAACCGTTGGCTTTCTCACTAAATTTCTGTCCTTCAACTCTCCTTCTGGACAGGAGCATCTGCAGAAAGCTGGCTACAGACCGCCATCTTGGCTCCTACCCCCTTAAGCATGTTTTTGAAAAAGCACACATAAACATAAACCCGAATCTTGATAACCCAGAATAATACTTCATTGACAAAAATGCCATTTTCCATAGACTTTCCAAAAATCTGTGTAAAAATTGAAAAGCAAGCTACTGTTTGGCTAGCAACATGTCAATATTCCTAAAAAGTTATCTCTAGAAAAAGAAAGATAAGCCTTTTTAATAAAGGCATAAACATTGTGTACTGGCATTTTGAACATGGCAGCTCTCTATGTAAGATGAAATGACAGTTTATTGGGGAATTGGATACAAACACATACATTAAGAAAAGCAGGGTGAAATGCTCCATAAATTTCCAATCAGAATGACAAGTCTCTTGTCTCTTAGCAGGAAATGTGTGAGGTGAGTTTCTCACTTAGCCAGTAAATTTATACTTTAGTCACTAGTATTGGAAGATAGCTGGCCTACTTAGTGGTCTAAGGCTAGAATGAGCAATAATAATTCACATTTATAAAAGACTTCAGAATTTTAATTATTTAATTCACTATATCACTGTGTGATAATTCAGAATTATTGTATGTGCTCTTTAGGCAAGAGAAATTGATCTAAATCAATTAAGACCCATGCTAAAAAGTAGAGTTCCTGGCCCTCAAGTCAGTGCTCAGTCCATTTTTGCCTTGCCACTCCAGCCCTTTGGACTCTACAATGAGTTAATTAACCTCTCTTGCTTTGAATTTGTCCATAAAATGGCAATAATAAGACTAACCTTAACAGTAGTCTATTGAGTAAATTAATTGATTTTTGGAAAGCACTTTCAGATCTATGGAAGGAAAGTATTAATTGTAAATATCTCCATTGATTTTAAATGATAAGTGATCATTTTCCATATCATTTATCAACAGAGATAGTGACAAAGATATTGAATAATATATAAAAGAAAGAAAAATTCTTTCCATCACTCAAAGAAAGTATACTTGAAACTCTCACCTCTGTTCAGCCAACCATGACTCATTCATTGGAAGTGAGGCTATGATTCACTCCTTTCCACACCTACCCAGCCCAGCATGCATTTTCCAGTACATTGAGAACACTGGCTATTGCTAACAAGGTGATCTCTCAGTTAAGGCTGTAGTTTAAATATGTGTACGATATCCCAACTTCTGTGCAGTTGGAATATAAGTTATCTGAGAAAAGGACACATTTTATTTTCATTTTATACTAGACTTGCAGAACTTCTTTTTAGGATTCATAGCTTATTAAATGTTATTATAAGCTCATTTACTTACAAGTAAACATTATATGGCTTCTGTAAATCTCAGAGAAAAAATATTTCATTTGTATTCCCTTTCTTAAATTAGCTTCTGTACACAAGATTTCTACAAAGTATGTTGAACATGATTCTGAAAAACATATGACTAAGTTATTTCATCTTAAAACTACAAATAAATAATTTAAGGACTTTTATTTCAGACATGAACCCAAAGTTGAAGCTCCAAAGCCATATAAACCTAGAATTATATGGTGATAAAATGCTGGTGCTTAGTACAAGAAATGAAATACTAAACTTTAAAATGTGTCTAAAGGTTGGTTTGTAGCCATCTTCAATCAAAACTCAATACCCATTGATTTTTTTGCCAAAATGGGAGGCCCCATTCTCCTGTGAGTGGAACTCTTCCCATAGCACCCTGTCCCCTCATTTCTGCCAGCCAGAAGCATACAAATGTAGAACCACCCTTAAAAAGGCACAAATGCTATTCAAATCAAGAGGCAGATATAAGTTCTGATTTGAAAAGGAAATAACCATAACTAGTATGTGCCAGTAGACTATTCATATTTGTCAACCCAGCCCCAGAATGCCTGCACATTCTTCATAAAGACAAACCCTGAAACCCGGAGTCAGTCAGGGCATCCCAAATTCTGATTCCTATCAGCATCTCACTTAATGTGCCCATATTAAATGCAAAAACCTCCTGACTGTATGTGCATGTTCTGAATGTATATATCATGTGTATATGTATTATAAACACATATGCATAGATATCCAATTTCAACCTACTTATCACACAAAATCCTAAATGACAAACAACAGAAATGCCCTGGACTACAACTTATGTTGTTTCATCTCTCTTATGTAGTTATGAATATTTGCTGCCCTTATCATATGCATTGAGATAAAACTGCTTTTCTATTTAAGCTTTCACAAAAGTTTAAACATCACTTGTATGTTTACCTTTGGCATCATTTTTTAAGTGAAAGAACTTCCCTCTTCAGAGTTAGGGGAGATTAGCCAAGAAAAATTAATAAAATGGTTCAATGTAAGATGGTTCTAAATTTTAACTTTGTGACAATTTCCATAAAATTAGCAAATAAAAAATGTATATTATTACTCAAAGTATCTATTGGACTTAGCTTATAAAAACGCAAGGTTAACATCCATTAAGACAGTTATTTATCAAAAAGTGGGGAATACCAAGTATTGGCAGAAAGGTTGAGAAAGCAGAACCCTGGTGCAATACTGATAGAAATGTAAAATGGTACAGCTGCTGTGATGTCAGTGCCTCAAAAAGATAAAAATAAAATTAACACATGATCCAGCAATTCCAGTCATAAGCGTATGCCTGAAATAATTGAAAGCAAAGACTCAAATAGATGACGTACACCAATGTTCATAGCAGAATTTTTTGTATCTAAAAGTCCCCAGTGTCCATCCTAGTATCCATCCACAGATGAATGAACAAAGTATGGCATATGCACACAATGGAACATTAGTCAGCAACAAAAGGGAATGAAATCCTGACACAGGGATAAACCCTGAAAACATTAAGCAAAGTGAAATAATCATGGTAATTAAGTCAGACACAAAAAGTCAAACACCGTAGGATTTCACTCATGCGAGGGTGTTAGCCTGTTCCTGCTCCTATAACAAAATACTTTAGCTAGATAACTTACAAATAATAGAAATTTATTTCTCATAGTTATGGAGGCTGAGAAATCCAAGATCAAGGTACTAAGAGATTTGGTGACTGGTGAGAGCTTGGTCTCTGCTCAAAAGATGGTACCTTCTTTCTATACCTCACAAGGTGGGAGGGCAAAAAAGGGTCAAAATCCTTTCCACAAGCCCCTTCATAAGGCACTAATCTCATTAATGAGGACAGAGCCCTCCTGACCTAATCACCTCCTAGAGGTCTTATCTCTTTTTTTTTTTTTTTTTGAGACACAGCCTCAAGCTGTCACCTCGGATAGAGTGCTGTACATCACAGCTCACAGCAACCTCCAATTCCTGGGTTCAAGCGAGTCTCTTGCCTCTGCCTCCCACGTAGCTGGGACTATAGGCACCCGCCACAATGCCCGGCCATTTTTTGGAAATGCAGCTGTCATTATTGTTTGGCAGGCCCAGGCTGGATTCAAACTCGCCAGCTCAGGTGTACGAGGCTGGCGCCTTAGCCTGCTGAGCCACAGGCGCTGAGCTGGTCTGACCTCTTAATACTATATTATGCTGGGGATTAAATTTGAAATGCATTTTGGAAGGAAATAGACAAACCATAGCAATGAGATACTGAGAGTAGGCAAATTTGTAGAGATAGAAAGTGAAATAGATCCTACCAGGGCAGAGACGAGGAGGAAATAGAAGTCACTATTTATTGGGTATGAACTTGTACACTTTAAAATGATTTTTAAAAATTATAAATTTTGTGTAATGTTATGCCTATTTTATCACCAAAAAAAGAGCTCCAGGATAATAGAATTATTTTAGTATATATGTTCAGAACTTGGTGCCACTCTACTCATTATTTTTTTATAGCTGCTAGTGGTCTTTAAGGAGTCCTCAAGTCGGGTGTGTATGTGTGTGTGTAATCCAATTTCTAAAAACAGGGAAAAGATATGCACCTAAAGGTGTTCTTATTTATTAGATGAGGAAGTAAACATAAAATTTATCTTTGCAATTTTGCTGACATTTACAGCAAAATATCCTTCTTGAGGTTTATTAAACTCTAATCATTTTCTTTAAAAATTAGCAGCAATTACCATCAAGGTTTAAGCACATTCTACTGTGACTACTGCAATAAATCTTATTAAAATAACTGAAACACACTTTTTTCGCATGTGGCAACCTGTCTCTGAATCACAACCATCTGTAAGTGGTGATTGCCTGCTGCACACAGATGGGAGTAAAACAACTATAAAGCGATACCATTCTTTAATCATCAGTTGGGACCAAACACACTGAAACCTGAGTCAGATTATTTGCATGTGAAAAAGTATAAGATTGCTGTAATTAACAAATACTCATGGAATTTCTAATACAAATGTGTTATAGGTACCTGATTGAATAACGCTTGAACTGGGGCAACCCCTCTTTCTAATCTCGGACAGTCTATTAAGATCAAAATATTTCTGAATGTATATGAATCGTGCCCTGTGATTGCACCAATGTACATAATTATGATTCAATAAAATTATTTAAAAAAAAACCCATGTTAACAATGAAGGGCAATTCAAGTTTTTATAGCACGCAATTCCTTTACAGATTTAAAATGACAGAAAGGGGGAACAGAACAATTTATTCTTTCTGGCTTACAACACAGACTCATGAAGGCTTGTGGTCCAGAATTTCGGGGGGACACTAAACTCCAGTCAGCCCACCTTAGTTACAAAGGTGAGCATCTGTCCTGCCTTGCTTTCTCTTCAAGGTAAAGAAAAAAGAGATCCATGTTACTCACAAAACCCAAATCATTAAATAAGAAAAAAGAAAGCCAAAAATTGAGGAGATTAACATCTTTCTTCATGTCATCACATTTTGACTAATGAGACCTATCTTCATCGTATTAATAATCAGAGAATAGAAAGAGATATTAGCACTGCCTCTGCAAAAAGTACTGAGTTTGGAGTTGGGCGAGCTTTCCTTTCAATCCTGAGTGCTAATTGCAGAACATGTTACCTCAGCCAAATTACTTATCTTTTGGAGCCTCTGTTTTCTCATCTGTAAAATAGAAAGAATAAGATTAACATGCGCACACACACACATTTGGTTCCTGTGACGTTTGAGTGAGGTAATCTAGAAAGGTACCTAGTACGGTGACACATAAGCACTCAATGCATTTTGGTTAAATGAGTAAGTACGATAACTAGGGTTAATGATAGGCTGCCTTAACATTTAAGTAAGTAATGTTGTCTATTAGTTCTTCTTCAATCTTTATTGACTTCATATAGTAATTTAAAAAGCACAGATCTAGGCAGAGTCAGATTGCCTAGGCTTAACTCCTGCTTCTGTTATCTATTAGCTCTGTGACTTTGGCAAATTACCTACCTTCTCTGTGCTTCTCTTTACTCACATATAAAGTGAGAATAATAGCAATCTGCTCATAGTGTTGTTGAGAGCATTAAATGCATCAATATCTCTGGGTAGTTTAGAACAGAACCAGGCATTTATAACTATTTAATAAATACCAATTAGAGGCTATTCACACATGAGCTGGTCAGTGGGGAGCGCGTAGTATAGCAGAGGACAGATGGAGTCCTTGACCTCATGGAGCTTACAGAATGCTGGGAAGACAGACATTAAACAATAAATTAAAATATATATAATTGAAAATTAAAAGAAAGGGAGAGAAGTGGGATCTGAGTACAATCAGGGCAGACCTAATTTGAGCTTATTATTCCATGTCAGACTTCTCATCTATAAGATCTCCAAAAAATGTTTTCTATTTGATAGCTTTTGTAGAAAATGTATAAGTAACATAATGTAAAGCCCCTAATAAAAGAAAAACGCCCATGCATGTTAGCTTTCTTCTCCCTTTTCCCCCACGTATCTGATTGTTTTAGTTAAGTACTTGCCTTTTTCTCTGTCTCAAGATTATTATTATTATTATTTGCAGAGAAAAGTTTCTTAACCTCAAATGACCTCATTCTTTGAGACGCCAGATGCTGAAGAATATTAAAATTATATTTAAAGCAGTGTTACATTCAAATTAGGATGTATTTTCTGCTAGATTACATTTTTAAAAGACAGTCATCACATATTATATACACTTAGATATGAAATGACTGCATTTACATTTGAACCAAAATAAAAGATGAAAGTGGTTAATGAAGTTCTAATTCATTGCCTTGAATGTTTTTAGCCTACTACATCCAAATTATTTTTTTAAATAACTATCACTAGAAAGGCTAATGCAGTGCAGATGACGCCCCAAATATTTGCAATAGGTCACGTGAAAGCTGCTGCAGCATCTCAACAATTGACTATAATAAATTTAAGGGGGAATGATAGGCTGTCTTGACATTTAAATAGATAATATTTTCTATTAAATCTTTTTTTTAAAAAAACCTTGATTAACACCAGAAATATTTCTCACTTTACTAAAAGAAACCCTCATTAAGGAAATTTTCACTGAGTTACATACAATATGCTCATCTGTGCACCATGAACTTGTTTTTACTCTATATTCAAAGCTGTATGTTTATCTCTCTGTTCTAGCTCAGTTTTAAAAGCCAAAAATATGAAACAGATGTGGTGACTTTCTGTGTACTGTGAAGCACAATTATGCTTCTTTGAATTGCTTAGGCTAAACAGTTGCCCTCCCCAGAGCATATCGAAACTGTTTGAGATTCTTTCCAGTCAAGAATCCCAGCTCTCTACCTGTCAGGAGCTAGAATTGGCAGGCCACAGCTGGTCGATTGTAATGAATGCTTCCTAACTGTCCTCCCGGCGAAGCCTGGGAAACATAAAAAATATACAGGGAAAACTCCAACGAGGTGGGTGTGCTATCTTATCCTTACCGAGAGGTCAAGCTACTTGACAGTGCATTTCAAGGTCCACTTTGGTGCAGTTTAGCTACTCTCAAACAGTCCCATGTGTCCTGCTTCTGAGTTCACAGACAACATGGGCAATGGCCAAGAACAAACAAAAAAACTCCCAACTCTCTTCTTTTAGCCATGATTCCTTCAAACCTATGTCTACCAGATTAGCCTATGTTGCAAAAGCACATAATGTTGATTTTTCTTTTGCTGAGAATAGTTTAAAAACATGTGGAAATTGCTATAATTGAAGAGAAAGCTTGAAACAAATGGTAATTTAGTTCTCAAAAAGGAAACTGTCTTCGGGCTGTGGGAGGTGAGGAAAGGAAGTTTCCTTTTCTTCTAAATTGAGTGAAGGCTGAAAATAATGGCATTCATCGAATCCCGCATTGATCTGTCAGTTTACAACTTCAAAAGTATTTAAAACAAAAGTTAGAGGTGGGCATACTGACTTAGGAACATCACCCAGAGTCACATCCATGGGGCCATGAATTTAAC
Source organism: Arctocebus calabarensis (assembly GCA_963573935.1). Taxonomy (NCBI): domain Eukaryota; kingdom Metazoa; phylum Chordata; class Mammalia; order Primates; family Lorisidae; genus Arctocebus; species Arctocebus calabarensis. Next base: position 9,471 of record CAUYON010210559.1, on the reverse strand, counting down.
ACAAATAAGCAAACCAGTGGCCCCACAGAATACAGGGGTTTTGTCAAAGGAATCAGTGACCCGCCACTCACTCATTCCACATTCATTTATTTACTGCAGACCTGGGCAGTGTGCGGATGCTGAGGATATTGAAAATACAAAATAGGTGCCCTGAGATGTTCCTCTGGCAAGGGGAAAAGACATTTAAAAGATGTGTAACAGACAGATGTAATATTCTTACCACTAATGAGGGCTCATTCCCCTCTCACTCAGGCCTCTGGATCTTGGGATAATGGAAAGGAAGATAAGGCAGGCAGAGGCACTCGGCCTGCAGAGTCTTAGGAGATTTTATTATCATTTATATCAAAGAGTCAGGGCACGTTTTCAGACCAATTCCCAAATTGCAATGACTTCTCTAGTCTCCTCCCACCAATTTCATCACTCTCTCAACACACAGTTCATGCAAAGCTGAGAGGGGGACAGAGAATTGTAATCAGGGGGGCTTACTACTTTTGCTCTTTATCCTGAGAATTGTCTAACCTTATATAGTCATTCCCAGTTTTATGGGCATGTTGTGGTCATTTTCATCCATCCTGCAACGCTGAGGGAACAACCTGGTGTTTTCCCCCAACATCTTTATAGACATTGTCAGGCTACAGTTCCTGTATTCCAAACCCATTGTCCATTCTTGAGACTTTCTAGAATTTCCTGGATACTTAAAGACTCATATGGGGTTGAAGATGCTCAGAGCACAGGAGACACTGACGTACAATGAACTGGCTGTATCCTGTGGCCAGTTATCACCTTCAGAGAGGAAAGGGGCAGATGTCCTAGTTCAGGTCTCACACGGTTTAACTCAAGTAGCCAAGGAACTTACCCCAGCATGGCCTCTGCTCTGATGCAGGTTTTAGCCTCGGCCAGGGCAGAATACAGACATGCTGATCCCAGAACCTATCTCTTGTCCTTTCACCTTCCATTTTCTGTATTAACCCTGGACCAAGTTCTTGAACATAGATACAAATTACTAGTGCATTTGTTCTGTGGGTTCCATGCCACAGGTTAAAGTAGGATATTATTTGATGAAATGTCTTTGAAGTATAAATGAATGAATCATGAGGTGGGTCAATGGATCCAAATCAATGAAACTGTTAAAACTATGCTTTTTTAAGGAGAGTTCTATAAAGGAGTTCTGGATTTGGAAGTATGTTCATGACACGATGTGTTCTATTTCCATCAGTTGTGATGAAAGAAATTATGACTCCTTGATCAAAGCCACCCTGGCCTTACCATGCAGCAAAGAAAGAATGGAGAAACTTTGCCTCAGTTACATTTAACAAATACAAATACCATACTATAGTTGCTATGATAATAATGTGTGAAAAGTACAACAGGAGAAAAGAGGAAAAGACTCCATCGGGCAGTAAATAAGGGCTCCATCCAAGACTACACTCCACTTAAACTGAGACTAGACACAGCAGACAGAGAGAAAACTGCAGACTGAGACAACAGCCTGTACAACAGCCCAGCAGCCCAAAACCGTATGAGAGCCTGGGACATGTTAGTGGGATTTGAATCCAGGAATTCAAGGGGTGAGGCCTATCAGCATGCAGGAGATCTCAAACTGATCTTTCAGGCAACAGAGAGTCCTTCCTCATTGTAAGCAGTGGTGTAATGTGATCAGATAGTCAGCAGACAGGAAGCAGATGATAGGAAGCACCATTTTCATACACAAGTGCCACCACAAATAATTCTCTATGTGTATAAATATATAATTCTGCATGTGCATAATTTGCATCACAAGCTGTTAGGTGCATTTCTCTCAGAGAAGTTTGGAAACAGTAACTCACCAATTGAATAGACAAGGTAGAGAGACTATGGCAATATGCTAAATAGCTTCCACAGAAATCTCCAATTACAATGAACGTTAATCATTCAAGAATAAAATATGTTATTTGAATTGCAAGGTTCTGAACTGTGGAACTTTCCATGTCACTGCTACATAAGCTGTTAAGGGTAGTGTTTTTAAAATAGAAACGGAAAAAAATCTTTCAAATTGTAAAAATGATAATTATTTAACATAATGTTTCCCACCCCCATAATAGTTTCTCCTAAAGTGTGCAATTGCATAGAATAATTTATATACAAATATGTAGATGTATACAAACTGAAATGCCAAACATTGAAAAGAAACTCAAATGAGTGGGCATTTACATATGGAATAGAGCTTATAAGAAACTGTATTTTTGTGATAATGAGATGTTTTCCAATCTCCTTCATTCTGGAAATTTACTCAGAGACAAGTCCATATTTTCATAAGACAGCAAGAGAAATGCAAAAGGCAGGCTTACAAATCTGAAAACGTAAGAGCTGACTTAAGAAATAGCCATGGTGCCACTCAAATTCAGCGATGGGTCAAAGAGGGGATGAAAATTCCCAAGACACAGAAGGTAGAAAATCCTTCAGCTATCCATTTGACTGATTTAGGGCAGCAGGCCCCACTCTTTGGGACCAGGAGCACAACTTTTCCCCAGACCAGGGATGGAGAGAGGCTGTAAATACAGATGAAGTTATGAAGTTTGTTTGCTCACCTGCTGCTCATGTCCTGCCGTGCAGCCCAGTTCCTAGCAGGCCTGGGGTCTGGAGACCACAGACTTAGCTTAGACACTACACCAAGCCCAGGGAAAATTTAAATAGATATAGGCACGTTTCTTCTGTTTGGGAACATTCCAAGAGGATCTTTAACTATCTATTGCAATCACAGAAAATAAAGAGAGAGAAAAAAACTTTTCTCTGTAATAGTGAGAAAATAGAATCTGAGTTAAAAAATGAGTCAATTACTTTGTCTTCAAATTTATCTGGCAACTATTTTAAAAATTCAAGATGTAACTAACAGTCGTGTTAGCAAGAGAGTATCTTTTCAGGACTTTAAAGGATGGGAGGAAAATAAGGAAAAAACAGATTTAAAGCCTTACCTTACTTCAAAGAAAAGTTAAGAATATAAATTATAAAACTACTTAACTGTTAATCTAAAAGCTATATGCAAATTACTGACTTAATGAACCAAACTTCTTCAGTTCCAGGAGACAAAAACCAGTTTAAAACAAGGAAAGAATCAATTACCTCACATGACTAAATTGTATGCTGAATCTGGTTACTCCAGTGAATCCATCAGAACACTATCTCTCTCTCTCTCTTTCTCTTCATCTTTTAACTCTGCCTTCCAGTGTATCGGTTTCATTTCCAGCTGTGCCTGCCCCATGCAGTAGGTTGGGACAGCCACTAACAGCTTGCTGAGGACTTTCTATCAGTTTAGTAATCCAAATGGAAAAGGAGTGTCTCTTTCCCAGTAATTTTTGCAAAATTCTCAAAACTGACTCAGATTCAGTGAACTTCAGTGATATGTCCACTCCAAAACCTCTGCTCCATCAAGTATATGTAATGCTAACTGATGAAACAGATCACGTGCCTACCCTGGAACTATGATGAGTTTGTCCTGTATGTGGGTATATGTGGGAGTATTTAAGGAAAGAGTCCCACATATTCCCACAGTAGGGTTACACTAACCAAGAATGAAGGATCAGTAGTTCCCCCAAAGAGGTAAGGAAAAGAAAAATACATCTTTGCATTGAACAGATAAGACATCATCATGGATTTTTGAGTTATTGTGTATATTCAATTTTAATAAAACAGCATTTCATAGTCTGATAAATTGCAGTGACTTTAGGGACAGGCAATATACCCTTTTATGCTCTGGCCAACGCCCTAAAGCCAAGGGAAACATGGAATTCATATTGCTGTCAAAATCATCAAGAGTGTATCTTGGTTCCACATCCATTCCTTAAATCAAGAGCGTTTTTTGATCCCAAACCCATTCTATGTACTTAATTCCTTCTTTTCATTTGGATCCAATCAGGTTATAATATTATTTCAAAACAGTTCATTGCAGCAGGTTATATTTGACTACACAAAGGTATCTTGAAAATTTGCATTGGCTCGATGCCTGTGGCTCAACGGGCTAAGGTGCCAGCCATGTACACCTGAGCTGGCGGGTTCAAATTCAGTCTGGGCCCGCCAAACAACAATGACCGCTGCAACCAAAAAGTGGCTGGGCATTGTGGCGGGCGCCTGTAGTCCCAGCTATTGGGAGATGGAGGCAAGAGACTCGCTTGAGCCCAGGAATCGGAGGTTGCTGTGAGCTGTGATGTCACAGCATTCTATCCAGGGGTGACAGCTTGAGGCTCTGTCTTGGGGAAAAAAAAAAAAAAAGAAAATTTGCATCATAGTAAGGATAAAGCCGGGTAAGCAAGCAACTAGATAGGTAGCATAAATCTAAATGTTCTATGGAGTCTGTGAAGTCAGGAAGGTAAGAACAGCTAGACAGAGGCCAGAGTCTGTGCACTCAGACGTTTAACGAAGACCAGTGTAGGATGTTGTGGCTGTAAGGAAGAGAATATTCTTTACAGTCTTTTGAAATTACTGCCAAATATTGAAAGAGAAGGTCTCACCAATAAGAGACCTATTGCCTCTATTCATAAGTATGAATAGGGCTCCCCAGGTGCCTTTTGATCCTATTTGAAGAAAAGGAGAAGGATGAGGGCTTTGCAAGCTTCAACTAGGTAAGACAAGGTGGTATAAACAAGTCAGTTCTAATAACAATTGCTTCAAATTAAAAATACATCTTTCCTTTTAACACATTTCTATTTCTGGCACATGGAGAGATATGGCCATAGACCACATTGCTTGGTTCTCCTCTCAAACACGGAGACCAGGTCAGGTCATTGACAGACCCACAATTAACTTACTCATAGTTCTTCTCAGTAATCACTCTTTCTAGGAGGTCATATGACTTGGGAGAGGGTTGCAGTTCAACTCCACTAATGTTGTGGCTATTTATTGAATGGTGCAAGTGTGCAAAGCAATAGTACTATAAATGGAGAATTCTACTTAAACCTCTGGTTGTCTTAAATAAAGGTCCACGGTCGCTGTAGTTAATGACAATACCAATTTAAGGTCATTTATTAATTTTGTAAACACTGAGTATGATGTTTCATGTGCTAAGTGTTAACATAATGCACATATATGTAAACAAATTGGCAAATGATGTCATCAGTGTTATTCATATTACCATGAAAAATGTGATAACGGAAACAAAGGACATAGGAGAATCCTTTCCAACATTAGACTAAGGATAAGCATGAGTAGACATTTGTCCACTTGGAAAGAAGAGAAGGGAGTCGCTGGCAGAAGAAAGAGCATTCCAAAAGACATAGGGGGCATAATATATTTGGTCAATAAACAGAGTTCAGTGGTTCTGAAGCACAAGTGTGAGGGGACAGGTGAGTTGTAGATGCTAGTAAAAGCCAGATTGCAATGCACATTGAACTAAGTTTGCTTTAATTTTACACCTAGAATAAGCCAAGAGGTCACTATACTGAACCAAGAGGTCTTTTCTTAAAGCAAGTGAAGATTTTATTTTTGAATAACATTAACAGTTTCAACAGGATGGAAGGAGGACCAGGGTAGGTTGGAGGAAGGTCAATTGGCCAAACAAGATAAAAGGAAATAGTGGAGGGTTAGAGAGAAATCTGATTAAAGAGATAGAATTGGTGGGATTTGGTAAACAATTGAGAATAACCATAAAAAGAGTGAAAATAATTCATTTGTAATTTATCTAAGACTTCTAACTTTGGAAATTAAGGCAAAAGCAAAACAATTAACTAAACCTAAGGCTATAAAATGTAGAGCACCATGGCTGGGACCGGACCCTGTTCACCAAATCCACGCTCTTCTCCCACCTCCCTGTATCAATGGACTGCATTTCCCAAACTTCTCTGCAGTCAGCTGGGTGCTAAAACAAGCATATTTTTGAAGCACTTCTCAGATACTAAGACAGTTGATTAAGCATTCGCATTTGGAAAGTTGGAGCTCAGAATAAATGGCCAATTTGCACAGGGGAGTGAGCCACGAGCATGTGTAGAGAACTCCCGTTAGGTCAGCGCACCTGACCAGATCCACTGCAAGGCATGTGTATTCGATGATATTATGCCTATAACATTTATACATCAGAGAAAAGAACATGGAAAATATAAGTGTTACAGGATATTGAAAAATCCTGGTTATAGGTGCACACCCATCATCCCAGCTACTCGAGAGGCTGAGGCAGGAGTTTCACTTGAGGCCAGGAGTTCAGGTCACACTCTGCCATAACTGCACCTATGAGTAGCACTGAGCTCCAGCCTGAGCAACATAGCAAGACACCATCTTTAAAAAGAAGGAAGAAAGGAAGAAAAAAGGAAAACAACAGCAAGGAAAATCTAATGCTATCATTTATCTTTCATGATTGTATGTAGGCAATGTAAAGGCAGGTCGGACAGCAGCTGATGTTGCCTTATTCACCCACAATCACAAAGCATATAGTATGTGCAGCTTATGATGACCTACTAAATAAAAGCTCAGATGCCATTATATTTATTTCTTTATAACCCACAACTTTGCAAAACGAATTTGAAGCATCCCAAATACTATATTCTGCAACTTATGTAAATTTGACCCAACTGTTGCAGAACTATATTTGTACCTATATAAATATATGTAAGTAAATAGTGCATACAAATAGTACTTTTATGTTTTAAATGTTTGGAATATGCATTAATGTACTTTTTTACTCTTCTGAGACTTTGTAAAAGGAATAAGAAAAAAATTAAAAAATATATTGAGATTCAATTTCTGGAACATTCTACTAACATTTAGAAATACTTCCCTTAATTCTTACCAACGTACTTTAGTCAGACTTAGAATATTAAATAGTCTATGCCCAAGAAGCTTTATTTTATATATCGCTTATATTTAAGAACTAAAAGGCCCCACCTGAAAAAATAATCTTCAAAAGCAGCAAATTAATACTAACCCTACGCCAGAAATTGTTTCATGAAAACCATAAAAATACAGAAAGAAGAGAAATTGCTGATACTTTAGCCATCCCTTGCTTCATTCTTTATTTCACTATTTCCCATTTAAGTACTGGCCAAGTTTGCCTTCACTTAATTTCAGAGAGCCTGCAGGCAAAAAAAATCATAAGGTGTCTGAATTATTTATTTTAAAACTTTAAGGGCATTTGAGGCATCTGCTATATTTTATAGACTTTGAATGGATCAGTGTCAACTACTAGAAATGTAGACTCAATGAGCCTGTAAGCCCAGATGGCCATTCTGTACCCAAATGAAAAATGTCATGTGAGCCCTTTGGCCTTGAAAAATCCAACCCAGAACTGGCTTATTTATGGAGATTACCTGTTACAGTCACTAATAAACCTTACAACCATAATCTATGAAGAAACCAATTTTCTTTATATATTAGGTTATGGAAGTCAGTGATGGCATGAGGTGAGCTGTTCAGAAAGTAGTCTGCAAATCCAACTCTATTAGGTAAGCTTTTTAAGAACATTTTTCCCTTAGCAACAGAAGGAATGGTACTTCAGTTTAGACTTTATTTCCTTATGGAACATATTCTTGTGGTAAAAATGACTTTGAATATTTTGTGACTCTGAAATGCAATAATTAAAACATAATCTGTTCCTTAGGAACTCTAAATTTTTCTAAATTTGAAATACACAACTGGGATATCTCAACCTAAATTTAGATCACCTAACGAGTGAATCCAAAGCCTTTTGCAAAATTGAATGCATGTGCCCACTATGTTTGTATGACATGAGAGCACAACATAAACATAATACCTAGCTGCAGCCCAACACACCATCTCTGTCTTAAAATGTAAGGTTTACCTAAACCACACACCCAAAAAATCTCAATTTCTCTGAAAGTATAACTTAATTTATCTTTTTAAATCCTTTGGGTTTCTAGTTCAAGATGGCAGATGTACTCATATTACTTTTGCTCTTTCCTAAAATCACATTAAAATAATAGCAATCTAAACAGAAGGGACTAGATGTTGAATAACACTGAGATTGGGAATGGGAGAAATCCAGTGGACCAGAAAATTTTAGCAACTTGGCAGCAAAAAAGTGAACGCTGTGGTATGATACAAGCTGGGGAGTCACAGGAAAAGACTGTGGCAGAGGGGCACCTATGGCCTACTGGGTAGGGCGCTGGCCCCATATACCGAAGGTTCTGGGTTCAAACCCAGCCTGGGCCAAACTGCAATTAAAAAAAAAAAAAATAGCCAGGCGTTGTGGGAGGTGCCTGTAATCCCAGCTACTCAGGCCACTGATCCAAGAGAATTGCCTAAGCCCAAGAGTTGGAGGTTGCTGTGAGCTATAACTCCACGGCACTCTACCGAGGGCAACAAAGTGACACTCTGTCTCTAAAAAATAAAGAAAGAAATAAATAATTTAAAAAATTAAAAAAGGGCAGCGCCTCTGGCTCAAAGGAGTAGGGCACCAAACCCATTTGCCAGAGGTGGTGGGTTCAAACCTAGCCCTGGCCAAAAACGGCAAAAAAAAAAAAACACAACACTGTGGCAGAGGTGGAAGCTATTCTAATGGCAGAGTCCCAGGGAGGTGCCAGATTTGGGGAGAGCAAGAACAGGGAGCAGCAGAACACTATGGGGCTGTAATCAGGGAGACAAATTTAAAGGACTTTGCCTGAACCCATTCGACCCTGAACTTTTTTCCCTCAACCCTTCCTTCTCCATCTCACACAGAGGAAGGCAGTACCATTGACCCTGGATAAAACCACAGAAGTGCTATTTTTTAATTACTAGGGGTTTAATAATTTTTAAAATGTATAGGAACTCCTTTTCCCCCTAATTTTGAATTTTTTCTACTCAAGACCTTTACACTTGGTCATTCATACTAATTGCAGTTTTGAGAATAGCCAGCTGTATCTCACCAATTTTCATAACATGATATATTGACTTGATCTGTTGGTATGATTTTAAATAACTATATTTCTTATCAGTATTTTATTATAACTTGTAGAAGTTACAACAATTAGGAATGTTATCATCCAGAGATAAAAAGTAAATTCTGCTTATTTCATCCTTACTCAGACACTCCTTTTTTTTTTTTTTTAGTAATAACACCTTTGAAATACAGGTGCACCTTATTAAAAAAAATGGTATGATGTAATCATGAGCAGATGTGATATAGTGATACCAGATCTTAATAGTAAAAAGGACCAAATTGGCTCGGCGCCTGTGGCTCAGCGGGCTAAGGCGCCAGCCACATACACCTGAGCTGGAGGGTTTGGATCCAGCTCGCCCGCCAAACAACAATGATGGCTGCAACCAAAAAATGGCCGGGTTGGGGTTGGCGCCTGTAGTCCCTGCTACTTGGGAGGCAGAGGCAGGAGACTCGCTTGAGCCCAGGAATTGGAGGTTGCTGTGAGCTGTGAAGCCATGGCACTCTATCCAGGGTGACAGTTTGAGGCTCTGTTTCAAAAAAAAAAAAAAAAAAGGACCAAATTGTGTAGAAAAACAGAAGCTGATGACTTTGAGGCAAGTGCTTCAGAAAACTTAGACTCAGAATTGAAAAAA
>CAUYON010210556.1:0-36491 GCA_963573935.1 Arctocebus calabarensis | reverse complement strand
CTGGTACAGATATCTTTGTTGTTCTGTAATTTTTGGTCATCTGGGTATATACCCAGTAAAGGAATTATAGGGTCAAATGGTAAGTCTATTTTTAGATCTTTGAGTATTCTCCAAACGTCTTTCCAAAATGGATGTATTAGTTCACATTCCCACCAGCAATGTAGAAGAGTTCCCTTTTCTTCACATCCGCGCCAACATCTCTGGTTTTGGGATTTCATCACGTAGGCTAATCTTACTGGAGTTAGATGATATCTCAAGGTAGTTTTGATTTGCATTTCTCTGATGATTAAAGATAATGAGCATTTCTTCATGTGTTTGAAGGCCGTGTGCTTGTCTTCTTTGGAGAGGTTTCTTTACAGTTCTTTTGCCTATCCTGAGATGGGATCTCTTGTTTTTTTCTCCCTTTATTCTTATATGTTTCTCAGATTCAAATTACATATTGATTTTAGAAAGTGTGAGGAGAGATGGCTGCATTTTGTAATTAAATTCTTTTTGTAATTTATGTGGCCTTTCATATATATGGGAAATAGATGTCATTCTGTATGAAAACAGGGACTGTGTTTAAGCCCCCCTTAAGCCTTTGACAAAGATTTTCTGAACCTTGACTGACCTTCCCCAATCGTGTTCCTCCAAAGCCACAGGGAAATTCTACTGAATTCGCTAACTTGTTTGGGAGCCTGACAAAAATTTCTCCAGGCACTGAAATCATGATTTAAACATATGGCTGTCAGACTAACTTAGGACAGTTCAATCCATGAAGTAGCTAGTTTTCCTAGAGGTATCAAGTCTCTCAAGGTCGATGGAAAAGTAACTATAATATTTTAACATGACTCACAGACTTACTAGTGAAAGATAAGAACAGAACATCAGTGTAGTAAAGTTACTTTTCAAACACTGTTTCCAGGTTGTGGCTTGATTTCATTCCACTTTAAGAAGTTAGAAAAACAACACTCTTTCGATGATTCAAATTGTCTACATAAAGAATTGTAAAACAAAACAAAATGTTTAATATTCAATGGACTCATTATTGACATCAATGTTTAGTTTATGTTTTATATGGTTTGCGTGGAGTGAATTTGCTTGCTAAAATATTCCCACTCAAATAGATAAAACACAAAACATGGTTTAAAAATCTTCCACAAGAGTTTTTCCTGACTCTTTGTCTAGTAAAAGTTGATTTCAATTTCAGAATTTGCTGAATTCAAATTAAATGGCTTTTCTATCAGCATTACCTTCTGGATTTTTGTGAATTGCTTCCTACTTTAATAATATTTACTCAAATTACCAGTAAACGTGTCAGACATAGTAAAAGTAAGTAAAATCTCTTAGTCTCTTATTTATTTATTATTATATTTATTTTTCATCCTATTTTATTTTAAATATTAAATCATCCTACTTTTAAAACATTGAATTTGCATTGTACTATTTGTAGAATAGTTGAGGAGGATTTAGATGGAGAGAGATCTTTCACTTACTATTGTGTGGTCATGGCTGAGTTTGTGGTATTCAACCTTAAGTATTTTATTTCTTATGTTCTATCCCCTCTCAGTTGACTTTCTCTGAAATAGTTACTGCCCTTGAATAGGTCAATACTCCCTTGTTTCATGCAACAAGTATATGGTGGAAAAAGAAATCCACAAGCAGCCAATCTGGCATTTGATAAATTTTGCCTAAGTGCATTAGTTCAATGATGAAGCATTGACTGAATTGATAGCCATATAAAAAAACATAATTTCAGAATTTGAAAAGTTAAGAGATATTGAAAGTTGAAAAATTTTTAATGTGTTAACTACTTTACAGCTGTTATCTTGTGAATATTTCATGTAAAATTAAACTACTAATCACCTATCAGAAATAAGAAATCTGAAATTCAGAAAAGTTAACTGGTCAAACTTAACTGGTGTAAATAATGTATAGAGAGGAAAGAAAAGGTCTGCCTCTAAATTCATTTCTTAAATACTACATTAGACTGCTCTCCTAAACTTTAACTGCATTTTGTTGTTGCAAATATTTGTGGAAAAAAATGGTGTCACCAGACTCTTTTGATAAGTCTAATTCTGGGCTATGTATAAGGTATTTATTTTCATTGCTTTATAATCATGAAATTTTGGGAGCCATAAAATCTTGGTTGGGTTCAAATTTAGGCTCTGACTTACAAGCCATATGTCTCTGGGAAAATCCATTATTCTTTTATTTAATTGATCTACACAATCAGAAATGTATTTTCTACACAAACAGAAAAGTCTGTTACATTTACCGAACCTAGACCTCTATTTGTAAATAGCACTATTATAAGAATGTAGTTACAAAGATTATTTGGAAAAAAAAATGAGTACAGTATCTGATATATTATAGCTACTAAATAAGAGTAAACTCATGTATGAGGACAGGATCTGTTATTTGGGAGTTCATTCTTTCAGTCCATCAAATAAAATTTAGGAATGGACTACTGTATGTTGAAATTCTAATGTTGAATATGATTGGTAGCAAGCAGTAAGCCTACACAATTGCTTCGAAATCTCGCTTTACTTCTTTCAAGGGAAATTATACACTGTCATTTATAAGCAGTTAAAGTAAAAGAAAAGTTAATACATTTGCCATCTTGATTCTTTTTAAGTTGGCCTTGGGCTACATGGTTTCTGATGTTGCATATTTCACTTATCCAAAGCAATGCTTTCCAGATCAAATCCCGAGTTCTCTTGTGGGACAATCTACATTTATATTTGCTTGAGTTTATTATCACTTCCTAAATAATTTTATTCAAAAGTAATAATTATTCATCTTTAACAGTCTTGAATTAGCCTCTTCCAAAGCTCACACACACACACAGATTACAAAATTTTATCTTAAAAATTCTTGATGTTGTTATGAGCAAAATTGGAAGTGGTTAGGTTAAGAGAATTTTTGCATAGTTATACATTATAGCAAAAATATAATTAATTTCATTTTTATACATTTATCACAAGGGCTTTAGTTAACAGTTGGAAATATTTACACACAACCATAATAAAAAGTGCATCCATATCCACAAATTTGTTTTTACTTCATTCCACAAAACGCAATATTTATAAACATCAAGAATTGGTACCTATTGAACAGATGGCGTATTAATGTCTTAATTCTTGATCCTTGTTCCAGTAAATCCTTCTGTTTCATATCCTGTCCACAAATCCTGTGACCGTTCAGGGCATAATGAATGAATTTTTAAATGCAACTTTAATGTTGATGTCATTTTTGTATGTTTTATGATTTCAAATAAATATGTAAATGCAGTTATACAACAGGATATGAGACCACACAAGCTTTTTAAATGTTGTAAACAAGGCCTATCTTAAGCATGCCAGCATATTCCACGTAAGCTGAATGAAGTTCTTGGTACCAACGTGCCTATTGCTTCTTATTATTTCTAGTTAGTAATCTCTCCAAATTGATTCTCTAACTCAGATCTGTTTTTTCTGTCTGCATGCTAGACATAAAACATTACTGATTGAGTATCTCTTCATTCTGTTCATCTTAACAAAGAAAAACAGAAGTAAATATTACATTCTTATGGTTTAAAAGGAGTTTTACACAGATTATATGCATAATGTGTATGTAAATATACATAGGCACTTTAAATTTACCAAAGGAAGCACATATAAATTCCGAATGCCTTAATACGGTTAAAAAATCCATGTTTCCTCAATCAAACCACAAAAGATATAGCATTGTTCTGATAACATTTTAATAAGTTATGTTTATTTTCGTCCCTCTACCATGGCTGGTATTATGGTCTTCAGGTACCAGTTGAATATACAATGTCAAAAAATTCTTCTTCAAAGTTTTGAGCATTATTTAAATGTTTTATTTGAATTTTTAAAATAAATAATTTCTTCTACTTGTCAGTGTATTATCATTTTCCCTAACTATGAATAAGTCTGCATTTCCTTGCTTGGATGGATGGATTTGACATCTGTGGGAAAACAAAAAAAACAAAAAAAAAAACAAAAAAAAACAGTCTTTGAAAGAAAATGGGTGAATCTGGGTTACACATGAATTACTGATAAACTGAAAATTGCCAATAGAAAGAAATTGGATAGTGCCCTACTTACATAACCATTAAATAAACTCTGGTTCCCACATGTATATTTTATTCTTAATGAGTATTTGTGAGGTCATTTTTGATTTTTTTTTTTTTGACTGAGAGAGTCTCATTATGTCACCCTCAGTAGAATGCTGTGATGTCACAGCTCACAGCAACCTCAAACTCTTGGGCTTAAGTTATTCTCTTGCCTCAGCCTCCCAAGTAGCTGGGACTACAGGTGCCTGTCACAATGCCTGGCTATTTTTTGATTGTAGTCGTCATTGTTGTTTGACCAGCCCAGGCTGGGTTTGAACCCGCCAGCTCTGTTGTATGGGGTTGGCGTAATAGCCACTGAACTACAGAAATTGAACCCATTTTTAAATCATATAGAAAAATAGCTGTCAATGTTGGTTATTGTCACTGTGGTTGGAGCACTTTCTGTGATTGACCAACTCTATCTTGAATCATGCTCTCTTCAAATCTTCCTGGTTTGAGGTGGCTCAAAATACTTTGTGTTGAAGTTAAATGTAATAAGAATAATTCTTTTTTTCTCAAAACACTTTAAAAAATAAGAACATGAGTCTGAGATTAAGGTGACATGAGAGCTTGTTCCAGTAACTTGTCTGATGATTGATAATTTCATGTTTTAATGATATCTTATGCAAAATGTATATAACATCATCAATATTATGAGTTATAGAATATCCTATAGATAATGCATTGAAATAACGAGGAAATAATACATTTATGGGGTGCAGAGGTTCTGTCCTATAATCTGAGCTCTCTGGCAGACTGAGGCTTAAGCTTGGGAGTTCAAGACCAGTCAAAGCAAGAGCAAGGCATCGTCTCTACTAAAAATAGAAAAAGTAGCAAGGCATTGTTGCTGGTACCTGTAGCCCCAGCTACTCAGGAGGATGAGGCAAGGAGGATCACTTGAGCCTAGGCATTTGAGGTTGCTGTGAGATAGGCTGACTTCACACTGCTCTAACCTACTAGCCTGGACGATGGAATGAAACTATGTCCAAAAAGAAAGGAAGGAATAAATTTACGGAGAGCAAAAAGGGAAAGAAAAGATTGTTTGTAATCCTACCTACTTGGGAGGCTAAGGCAAGAGGATTGCTTGTACCCAAGAGTTTGAGATTGCTTTGAGTTATGTATGACACCACAGCAATCTACCAAAGGTGACTTAAAAAAAAAAAAGGAAAGAAATTGCAATTCATTAGATACCTCTTAATTGTCATGTGAGAGGCCTATTTGGTTCACATTTACTTTTCCATGTAATGTCATGGCAGACATAAGGGGTAGCACATATCTTATTTGAAAACAAGAAAATCACATTCACAACACAGAAACAACCATGCAGCAATTAACTGCCAGTGACTTGAGGTAAATATTTGTGCATGATGCTTTACTGTCCAGTACTAACTTGGGTTCTACTTCTGCTAAGAAAATGAGAGAAATTACATAACTTATGTGACTAGCAAAGTGGTTGGAGTAAACTACCTCTAAGTTCCATTAGAATTCCAAACGTTTATGAATCAAATATAAAGAAATTTCATTTTCATTTTGTTTTTATTATACTTACTTACCACATCTTTTAGTATGCTGAGATGTCAAATTCCCAGGCTTTATAGCCTAGGAAAAAACAATTTGTCTGATTAACTCAGACAGCAAAAGTGTCTAGATTAAGGAAAAAAATTGCTGTATTAGTTAAATCAAATTTCTTTTTCCCAACTGAGCTATTATGTCAATCTTAGTTATAAAAGAAAGGATATCCCTCTTGATATGCTTGTATAGTCAATTAAAAGGGGAGTATGTATAGACAGAGAAATTAGAGAAGTGAGACAAGAATTAATGAGTATAATAAAATATTCCATATAAATATTTATTTTTATATATGTATATATAAATATAGTTGAACTTACATTCAGCTTCAACTTATCCCTTTACTATTGCAGATTGGTAAACATGTATTACAGTATAACATTAAAATATACTTTCGGTATAAATAGCTGAGTCATGCAAATATATTTTAAAAGATCAATTCATTCTAGGTTTCAATTGAAACTTTTTTGAAATGTTATCATTTTTACCTGTTTCATCTTCTTCACCTGAAATCATTCTGTAAATGATAAAAAAAAAAATCCATGCTGAATAAATGAGATTTATTTTTCTCATTGCTAATTTTTCTTTTCCTCATTTGGTTCACATTTAGTAGGAGAAAGTAAAAACATTTTTTCTGTTGACTATTCAACACTATCAGCACTACTTTGTCAATTAGGTCAGGGCTTCCTGCCATTTAAAATTGACAGGAAAAGCAAAATGCACCAGACTGCAGCACTAGAGATAGAGCTATTAGGCCTCCCAGGTTCCTTGGTCCTAGGTTTGACCTCAAATCCCTTCTGCCAAAAACCAGTAACTATTAGGAAGGTCTTGGCCATTGGCCTCCTAAAACAGAAGAAAAATAGCAGTAACTTCTAAAATACTAAAGCAAAACACTATGTTACAGTTCAAAGCAGTCAGTAGACCATTTTAAAAAATCTTTTCATGAATAAATAATAAAAAATATACAGAGATAGGTTTTATGTGACTGCTATATAGATGGTCAAGCATGGGCATAAAGTGAAAAAGATTTTAAAATGACTTCACAATCTCATAGTAATGAAGTAGAGCAATGCAGAGTGTGTGTAAGAGCTTTGAAGTGAGAAAATTGGAGTTGGGGCACTCACTATCTATGTGACCTTAGGCAACTTTTTTGATCTCTCTAGTCCATAATTTATTGAATAATTTGTAAAACAGGGATATTAAGTCTCTCTCACAAAGACTTGTTTTGAGGCTTAATTGAATTACTTATACAAATATGGTAGCACATTACTTAGAACCAAGTCAATACTTAAGAATTGTTTAAGAATACTTAAACACCTTGCCACATTAGGTGTACACACACTTTGAAGTGATTTATTTTGGATAAAAGAAAAATGAGAATATCAACAATTATTTAAAAGATTAAATATAACAGGACAATATGAAGTAAATTATTTCCTTGTCCTGAATTTCTTGTATTTTATTCTCTGGTAATATGTGCATATGCTAATGAGATCATCTTAAATGGGAAATAATAAACACATGGGTATTTTAGAGTATCAATTTCTGGTTTGGGCGTAGAATTTACTACTGATATTTTACTATTGATTTTTTACTACGATATTTACTATTGATATTTTAAACACTCACAATTTATTTATTTTTCACCACAATTTACTTATAAAACTACAGATATCTTGCTCTCTCTGTATGAAATCCAAGGTTATATACAAAGGGATTCACCTAATAAAATCTAACTGTGACTACTGATTTTTAAAGAAAATATCACAGCACAGACATGCCTATTCCCATACAAATGTACACACTATAATTCTAAAATTACTTATAAATATTTGTTTCTACATGTATGAAAATCCTTTGCAATTATATCCTCTTGCATAGTCACATAACATTTTTAGTCTGAAGCAACATATAATTGGCATTTTTCTCTCAGAAATAAAGTTTCAATAACTCTGCTTGCACAAACTTAATCAGCACAGCGATTTGATAATGTGTCATTAGATACAGGATATAAAGTTATTCTCAATTTCTAGAGGAAGGCAAAAGAAGGAGATGCAATGGTTTGGCCAGGAAAAGAAAAGACTAAAAGATCATCTTTTTATGACTATGGATTTGTCTTAAAACAAGATGAAATGTGGAGTTGCATGATATATGAAAATATCGCTTTATAATTATTAACTCAAAATTTAAAACATTATTAAAGCCAGTTTTATTCTCCAAATCTTTCAATAAACAAATGAATGGATGAATGAATAAATAAGTAAATAAATATTGGATAGTATCACATGGGGAAGCTGTGATGTTCCTTCAAATAGACATCAATAAGAATATATTGACTTTTTATGTTCATGAACAGAGCAAGCAACTAACTTCCACCCAGAAACAGGGGTATTCTAAAATAATCTTCAAATCTCCCTTCCAAATTAATTTTTAATATCATTTCCCAATGAACAGTTTACTATAAAAACTCAGGTGGCAACAAAGCAAAACTCTGAAGGTAGTTTTCATTTTGTATTCTTCATCATTTTAATCACCAGACTTAAGTTTTAATCCTGTAGACTAGTGCGTTGAAGTACAAGGTCAAGGGACACTTGTAGAATCAAAATGCTAAATGTGGCATGGACTGGGTATTTAAGGTTTTTAGTTTGCTTGGCCAAGCTCCCTCCGTCTGAAACATCTCCTCTGCTAGAAGTCCACTGGGGGAAAATGGCCAGCGACCTAATCAAAGCTCGGACCCTATCTGCCAGAAACTTTGTAAGGGGGAACTTATCTTGTCAGCGCCTTGTGCTGTGTCTGGACGGACGTGCTGAAGGGACAGCTCCCAGTGGTTTAGATCTTTTCGGTAAGAGCTCCGGGAAGACAGCTCTCATCCCCTTGTCTGCTACAAACAGCCATTCACAAAACTCGAAGAGAGAATGAACCACAGTCGTCCCTGATTCCTTGGAAATTTAGTTAGATTGATGTTGAAACACATCCTCCTTCCCTAGTGTAAATCCTTCGTGGGTGGAGAACTATCAGAGAGGGTAATCGAAGAGGGCAGGGGAAAAACAATAAAAGCAGATTTTGTCTTGACTTCTGAAAATTCCTCCTCCCCCTTTCCCATTTTCCTAATCTGAGAATGATGGAGCTGGAGGCAAAAGAATAATTCCGAAAATGGAGATACGACGCTCAAACCCATATTACAGTTAAATATTCCTCATCCAGCAACCCAATACAATTCAGAGTTAAAGGCACCTGTGTTTTCTCTATGACAACAGGCACAAACAGTTGTCTCCAAAGATAAAATCCCGGTTCGGAAAGGTGTTCTATCTGTCCTCTGAGCTACAGACGAAGGTGGGCTGTAAAGCGCTCATAGCCCAAGAAAGTGTGAAAGACTCCCCAAAGCCTGTCGCCAATTCCCTCCCGGCCAGAACTCTTCTACCATATCTCGTCATTCGTGACTCTGCAAGACACAGGGACTGAAACATACGTGTGGGAGTGTGCGTGAGGGAGAGAGGCGAGACCAGAGCGCGCTCCACATGTGTAACCCTGCAGTTTCATCATATGCATGCAGTTGTTGAATATTTGATCAAAGGAGGAATAGTTACACGGATTGGGTGTATTTTTAATGGGCACACCTTAAAATAGGGTGTTCGTAAATTGCAAGTGTGAAAAGATTCTAAGTGTCCCTATGTCTCTCCCGTTCTACGCTTCCCTCCCCCAATTCCACTTCCCTCACCCCCTAAAAAAGGGAAGCTTGCAGCAGATTGTAGAAGGATTTGAGCCTGCAGCTAGAGAGAAGGGGATTAGGACCAGAGCGGTGCAAGTTAAATTGTGCTGCATATAAAATATGGGCGGATTGGTCTCCAGATCCAAAGGCTGGTACCACCTTCCTTTCTAAAATAAAATCTCTCTGGCATGAAGTCACCGCCTATTTCACATCCGGTTTGCCCTGGGACGTATTACTACTGTCTTGGTAAAGAGAAATCTTTTGTTGTATAGCTGCAGATTGGATATTGGGAAGGGAATTTGGGTGTGAAATCTTCAGCAAAGGAGCACGCAGAGTCCATGATGGCTCAGACCGAGTAAGTGAGAAGCAGAGCGAGGACGCCGCTCCGCTCGGCGCGCGGGGACTCTCAGACTCGCGCCGGCTCCAGGCTCTACACAATTTTCTCTCGCAGACTTTTCCCGGTCTTGAGCGATCCAGTGCCCAGAGGGGGCCGGAGGTAAGTGCGGCTTCGGACCGCGATACACTGAGATGTGAACGTGGCTTTTCCTAGCTGGAGAGACAGGAATGCACGAGTGGAAAAGAGAGAGAGAGCAAGCGGAGAGAGATGCGAGGGAGCAAGCTCTAGAGAGATAGCAGGAAAAGAGCCTGATCTCAAACCAGGTAGAAACAACGAATGTTTTTCTTTCAGAGTGAAACCGCAGCACTATTATTATAGGAGAGTTATTATTGCTAGTATTATTAATATTATTACTAATTCATTCTCTCTCTCTCTCTCTCTCTCTCTCTCCCCTCCTTTCCTGGACATATTTGATTTTATTCTGCGGGTGGGGTGGGTGGTGACATATCTTTTTTTTTTTTTATTGTTTGTTTTCTTGGAAGAGGGAGCTGGGTGAGTTGGGGAGGGACGTTGGGCGTTGGGGCCATCGTCTAAAGTTAAGAAGCTGAGAGAGAAAACCTGTCTCACAGTTCCATCCTCGGGAAGGCACTCTCATGCTTCCTGCCAAATTGCCTCTTTTCTCCTTTCCAGTGGACGCTACTCAAATGTCCTCTGGTGTAAGGGGTCTTGCATTCTGAACATGAGAAACTAAACTTAATCTTTTCTGTGAGAGACTTGAGATAATCGGGTTTGGAGTGTGAGTCCTGGGGAGGGGGCAGGTGGAAGGTGGAAAGTGGGAAGGTAGCAGCTTAGTTTCTTTTAAAGTATTATGTTTGTATTTGCAAGAAACTTTCTTCCTCAACTACTGAAGTGCTAGGCTGGGTTTGTTTTTCTCTTTTTAAAAATGTCAGAAGAAAGCAAAAAGCTACGGTGCTTTGCCTCAGGGGGGACGTTGTGTTTTGTTTACCCCTTCAGGAATTCCACCTCTTTATAAAGATCAAGGAATATTAACAGAGCTAAGGGAAGTTATTTTCTCTTAATAACAGATGTTAAAGAGTCATCAAATGGTAAATTATCATTGTGCAATTTAAATGCAATATTTTAACATAATATTTATCCAAGATTTCTTGCCATATTCAAGATATCTGGGTCACTAAACAGTCACTAAAACAATCCTAAATTAAGTAAAAGCTGCGATGAGGCTCACAGTTTTTATCTCAATCATTCCACCCTAAACATATTATGTTTCATTACTTACATGTCTGTCCATAATGGTTTTTTACTCATTTAAATGATTCCCAAGAATGTGAAAAGCATTTTGCAGATGCCTTTAGAGGCATTTTACATTAAACTGTAGAGTGCTTAATGAAAAATGAGCTTTAAAAGACTTGCAATCCATTAATCACTCACTCTCCTCGGGAGTATAGATTCAGAGAATTATTAACAAATGTATTTCTCATCTCATGTCCAGATTTAATTATAGCTCATAAAAGTAAAATGTTGCCATATCTGCTCTGTAATCAGGGAGTGCACTGAATTTCAAAAATCAGCTTTACACATAAACTACACGTATTTTCAATTCTTTAAGCTTTCTGTACTCCGTTCTCCCAGCACCACAATACCAAGTCTAAATTCAGTGATCAGATGGTGATTGATTGCACTTTACCTAAGAAGGGAAAAAGATCTCCTTATTCATGCAAAGCAAAGCACTCCACTTCCCATCTGTTTGAGATAAAACATTTTATCTAGCAGCAGCCTGGCAGAATTTGAGAGGGCTCAAAAGATATGTGCAGGCATGTTTGTGTGCACTCATGTGGTGTTGTTTGTATGTGTGTGAGAGAGATCAGCATATGGCTTGACTATAAAGTGTGTCCTTTAGCCTCATAGAAGCACTAGGTAGCATATTTAATAAGGCATACCAGGCACAGAATTTAAGCACAATTCGGACATTCAACAGTGTGTTTCCTATGGTTTTTAAAAAGAAATAAAAACAGTGGCTTCTAAAGTAAAGATACATCTAGAATTCAAAGATCAACTCAGTCTATATGAGCATGTTAACCCACCTCATCCCAGCCCCAAATATGTTCTCCCTGTTAGAGAAGCCAGCTTAACATTTTTAATGCACAGTCAGTTCTGGGAGCTCAAATCAGAAAGGTCAAAATGTTCAGATGATAAACAACAACAAGGGAATTAATCAAACTATATTGTAAACATAAAATGTAGAGAAAACTCACAGTTTTTGTGTGGAGCAATATTGTCACTTGAAAGCATTTCAGCTTGTATCTTTTACAGGGGAAAATTAAGACACTGATACATTTCTGAATAAGAAATGGAAGGGAAAGTGGAGAATGGATGGTCCATGTTCCCATTGCTTCCAATGAGGTGTTATATCCCAGTGAGGTCATTTCCTGACTTCAAAGCATTCATCTAAACTGCCTCAGTCAGCCCTATTAGTTATAACCTGATGTTTCTTGCAAGAGACATTGATCTCTACTTCTTTTACTTTTCAGCTGCTCAAGCCGGCAATGAAGAAAAGTCCAGGTTTCTCTGACTGTCTTTGGGTCTGGACCCTCCTTCTGAGCTCTTTGACTGGAAGAAGGTGGGGACACTTTATTTTAAATCTGCATGAGAATTTCTGTAACTTTTCATTTATTCCATCGGGGGAAGAAAATTGTCCTTAGATGAATTCATGACTAAGGGAATTCAAAAAACTTATCTGCAACAAAATTCCAGCTAAGAATAAAGAAGAGTAGTATGGAAAAATAATCATTTTATTTGTGAGTTCGTTAGAAGACACTGAACAAACTTTTGTTAAAGAATGTAGTAATTCAACATTTAAGCCTTAAATTGAACTTTTCACTGTTGAGTTGAAACTGAACAAGACATGTGATTACCTTATTCATAGAAAAAGTTATCCCAATTAATGTTTGCATATTGGGTAAGTTGGCTTTCTAATAAGAAAATTTCTAGCCAATTCTAAATATCATCGAGTAACTTATGAATATAGAGACCATAGAATGTTTAAAATAATATTTTTAATTTGAAAGTCATAAGGCTATAAGTGCATGTGCATATTATGTTTTAAAACCATTATTATAAACTAGTAGAGGTAAAATATATTAGAAAAATATTTAAGAACATAAGTAGGCAAACTCAAACTTCTAATTAAGCATAACCACTCTGAAGACAAGTTCTGAAAAAATTAATAATAAGCCTAACCATTATTTAAAATATTTTCTAATGATCCAGTCAACAATATAATCTTATTATGGTAGTAACTATATAAAGGACCAAATATTATAAATTTGTTTTTATCAGCTTTTACAGTTCTTATATAGCTTATTCCTGAGTGCCATAAGGAAGTCTTAGACATATCATAACAGAAGTTTCTTCAAAATGTAATGGAAATTGAACTCTTTTGAATTAAGGCAGAGAGAATTGTCTAGAAAGTCATCCTTTCAATTTAAAAAGATATTTTTAAATTGGAAATTAATTTGTTGTTAATTTTTGCTATTGTATGTGGTAAACATTGACCGCCAAGTGAACCGGACTTGCAGTAATGTCAGATACTCTTAATCTAAGAAATTAAATGATCTTTACTGCTTTTTAAAAATTGTATGAAGTGTTACTAGTATAATGACCTGTAGATGGAGTTAGTGCACAGTGTTTTATTATATAGTGGTTCATATGGAATCAAAATCAGATTCTGTAAACTGACATTCCTTTTCAAAATGTATATTCAGTTTAGAAAACAGTACTTTGGCATGAATGTTTAATGCCAAAAAAATAGTCTTGATTTTTTTTCATAGGGTTCTTTTCTGGAAGTTACAATGTGACATAGCAAGTTAAAAGTAGAGATGAGGAAGGAACTGGTTAGAAATTCTCATAAAAGAAAGATGTCCATTCCAATTGGAATAGCAGAACTGGTCTTCTTGGGGAAGGCTCAGGGGGGTCTCTTTTGGAATTTTTACTTCTATGCAAACAATTTGTGAAAGTGCTTAGTAGATAAAACCAGGGAAAAGGAATTTCCTGAATTTTATATAAACTGTAAAAACATAGGGGTTCAGGCAAAAGTACTAAACACCCCATATTCTAAGGATTGTGTTAACTATGTGATTGTACTTCGTTTATTGCCCTGCCGTATCTTTTCTCCCCTATTTATCTTATTGCTTTCTTCCCTGGAGGTCTTGATCACAATCTTCTCACAACTTAGGGTGTGCTAGCTGCTAGCATTTCTTTGCCATCTTTATCAAGATGACCTTCCAATATCCTTGAAAGATGCATGCATGGCAGTTGGTTTTGTGACAATTAGTTTTTATAAATAATTGCATTCAGAACACTGTTTTTGCCTTACTGCTATCATCTGCCAATGAGACATACTGGAAAACATAGAGTTTGTTGAAAATTTGATTTAAAAAACCAGATAGATGCTTAATTTTGCCAAAGGAGACTAAACTCTCAATCTGCATGGCCTGCATGCTGAATGTAGAAGAATGAAAAATTGTTTCATAGAGGCACATTTTACATATTTAATATTATGGATACCCTTTAGCTATAATAACTTTGTTAAATTAAAATTGTACCAGAAAAATGTCCATTTTGCATTTGGCTAATACAAAATTACCTGCAAAAGGGTGTTTGTTTTATAAATGATATTATTATTATTATATTTCTTGCTGCTGTCAAATAAGTAAATCCCAGTTTCAAATGCTACTATTTTTCTTATATGTTTCTTTCTTTCTTTCTTTCTTTTTTTATTAAATCATGGTTGTGTACATGAATGCAATCATGGGGTACACCCTTATTATCTTAATTGCACATCAAATTGATTAAAGAATCTCAACACCTATTGTTTTCATTATTTCTAACTTCTATAAAATAAGTAGATTGACCCATGTCACACTCCCATTTCACTTCTGACATTCCCTCACATTTCAGTAGTCAGACTGCTGCTGACCTACCCTGCATTTTATACATATTCTGATGTATGGCCTATCATTTCCTATTTGGCCTTTTTTTTAATGAACTCAAGTAAATTGCTGCCTCTTATTTTGGCAAGGAGAAAAACATCAAGGTGAATTGGCTAGCACCGTCAGAAAAAGTAGCATATCATAGCCTGAGAAAACAGACAGAACAATCAACCATTAATTTCATTGGTTAGCAATTCTGCTTCATTTCATTAGTAAATATTTATTGAGCCCAATTTATATGTGTATGTCTTCATCAAACAGAGGTACCAGAAAAAGAGGTCAATCAAGTATTATGAGATGGAACAAAGTACCCCATCCTAACACTATGCATTTAAATATTTATAGTCCATTCTCTTACATCCTTTAAATTTCCTTTATTTGACTTTTCTCCTTTTAATTCTTTTCAAAAGAATTCCAGTGTAAAATCTGTGAGAAATGTCAGAAGGATAGTTACTAAAAAATAGCATTACTCTGCCCTACTTCTGAAAAAGTGGAGGTTTAAAATATTTATAACATATTAGTGTTACACTCCCGTTGCTTTTAAAACTTCAGTCAGGAATGTGGCACTGGGTTAAGGATACACAAATGCACAGAATAGATTCCAGACACACAACAGAGTCAACTGGCTGTGGACAGAATTTCCAAAGTAATTCTTGGAGATCATATAGACTATTATGGACTATTTAACAAATAATGTTAGAATGATAGGCAATCAATTTGCAGATAGACAAATAAACAAACAAAAAGGCCTGAACCTATACCTAAATGCATATAACTGGCACTGGAGGATAACCAAGTGCTGTGGTACATGCCTGTCATCCCAGGTACTAGGAGGGTGAGTCCACTAACTCAAGGCCAACCAGGGCCACAGGCTGAATAAGTGGAAGTGAGCCAAAATGGGAACATATTGCAGCAACAGTGAAAAATTATATTTGCACAAGAAAAATTAAGAAGAAATTCCTTAAGCTCCGCTATATCCTTTCTATATTCTTCATATCGCTCATCTCTTATTTGGTTCTGTTTTCAGATTTCCTTTTGGTTGTTGTCCACATTCTCAGCAATTACCTTCATTGTTTTTACCATCCCTATTTTAAATTCCCCTTCTACCATTTCTAACATTTCTTTATAGGTGGAATCCTCTGCAGTAACTATGTCATGATCCCTTGGTGGGGGGATTACTCTGGACTGGTTTTTGATGTTGCCAGGATTTTTCTGCTGTTTCTTAAGTATTTTCTTTTTGTCTCTTTCCTTGTCCCACTTTTCCTTTCACTTCCTTTTGGTCTCTAAGTTTACTGTGCCTCTGACCTAAGGTGTTGAAGTGCAAAGGAATAAATGGAAGGAATAAATGGAAAGGAAGGGTTAAAAACAAAAAGAGATAAAAGATTTAAAAAGAGAGAGAAAAGAGAAAGAAAAAGGGGTGAGTAAAAGGGAAGAATGACAAAAAGAATAGACAAACAGAGTGAAATAAGAGTAATAGTGGTATACAGTGGGGTACTTTACTCACCCCACAAATCCCAACCTCTAGGGGGCTGCGTTAGGTGGGTCCCTTGATGTCTGTAGCTCTTCGTCAGCCTGAGTAGACACAAGACCCCACCTCCACCAAATAGAGAAGAAAAACAAAAATACTATAAATCAAACAAACAAACAAAAAACCTTAGGGGACAATATTGGGGATAAAACAAATAACAGGGGCAAAAAACAGCAAAACCAAAGCCCTTATGATTAAAGAAGGCAACAATGAAAAATTATATTTGTACAAGAAAAATCAAGAAAGAAAAATCTAGGGGGAAAAAATTCAAGACAAACTTTTAAAAAGAGAAAGGAAATAATATACACACACAACTTGCTGAACACTGCCTGGGCAATAGGTGATCTTTAGGGGTATGAGATGCTAATCAAAATGCTGAAACAGCTGTATAAGATGGAGACTGGAAGCCTTTGCCGACATCTTTGCCCTCAAACCCCACAGGGTTGGAAGGCTAAAAAAAAAAAAAAAAACCCACCGGGGAGACCATCCCTGTCTGCAAACTCTCATTGCTGCTGTAGTTGCTGCCACAGCAGCCACCATGACCAACTGGCCTCAGACTGATTGCAAACACTTGCCACTTTTCCACTGCTTTGTCCTCCTCTTGGGGTCCTTAAGTCTCTTGCTGCCTCCCTATGCTCCCAAAGGGACATTTCTGGTTAGAGTTCAGAAGCCAGAGGTGCCTGGAGTCTTCTATCCCTAATCTCACCACATCCAGCTGCAAAGAAGTTGTCTCTAGTCTGCCGTCTAATGTCCCCATACACGACGTTATACAAATAAATTTTAAAAAATAATAGAATTAAACAAATTGATTGGATTAAGATCAAGACATGATATGGATGTCAGTCTCACATATAACAGAAACAAAAAATAACTAAAAATTGAATTTTGAATTAAAAAAATTACTTTCTACAGCTGGCCTGGAGTGCAGCTGGGAATCCAGCTATCTGAGCTGGATTCCAAAGCTGACATTCAACCCCTTTAGAAGTACATTCCTCTCATCTACAACTCATTACCCTAAAATAACATTTTAAAGTGATGAAAAAACTGAAATTATTTTCAGAGAAACCAAAAATAAAAGAGTAGGCTACTCAAAGATTCTTATAGAGCAACAGCAATTAGGGGATGTTCATTAAAGAGAAGGAAGCAATTATCTTAGGGAAAAGACACAAGACGCAAGAATCAGTTCTAATCAAAAAACAAAAACATCACCTTAACAATCTTGGTATGCTATGTAAAAATGCAATAATAATACTAATGGAAACTTTACTACAGGGTAAAACTAAAACAATACATGATAGAAATGGTGAATACTATATAATTCTCAGGGAAAATGAGGAGAGATTAAAGTTACTGTATTTTTATGAATGTTACGAGAATCCAAAAGGAAAAGTGAAAGAAAGCCTAGATTTATTCTAAGAAATAATTGCCAAAACATTCCCAAATTTGATAAAATTCATTAATCAACAGATCCAAGGAAGCCAATGAATCCCAAGTATAATAAAATAAACACAGAAAGAATCTTACCTAGCTTATTAGAATCAAAGTGAAAGAAAAAAAACAAAGGGAAAATATTGTAGACCAAGAGAAAAACAACTTATGTATTTGAGAACAGTAGAGTTGAATGAATTCTCATCAGAAACAATTTAGAATGACATAGTAAAATTAAAGAAAGATTGAAATAGTTAATAACAGAGTTAAGGGATTGTTCTAGTTCTTCTAAATTGTTGAATTCATGAATGTAGAATTGTTCGTAGAATGTTCTTATTCCTTGTTTAGTGGCTATGGTAGCATAGTCACATTCCCTAGTCCACTCCTGATGTTGGTGACTTGTGTCTTCTCTCTTTCATTTTTCTCAGTTTTGATAGAAGTTTATCAACTGTATTGATTTGAGTAGAAGAACTATTTTTTGATTAAATTTCCCTTTTTTTTCTATTTCATTGATTTCTGTTTTTAGTTTTATTATTTTCTTCCTTCTTTTTTTTTTCCCCAAATCAAAATCAATTTATTTTGATTTTCGTTTTTAGTTTCCATAGGTAGAAGTTTAGATTATTGACTTGAGATTGTACCTTGTTTATAATGTAAGCAGTTAGTTTTATAACTCTCCCTTTCAACACTGCACCCCACATTTTTGTTTTCATTCAGTGCTGTATATTGTTGTTTTTTTTTTTTTTTAATTTTCAAACTCCCTCTTTTCACATGACTCATTTAAAAGTTTATTGTTGCCAGGTACAGTGACTCGTGCCTGTAATCCTAGCACTCTGGGAGGCCAAAGCAGGTGGATTGCTTGAGCTCACAAGTTCAAGATTAGCCTGAACAAGTAGGAGAACCCTGCCCCCTATCTTGACTAAAAATAGAAAAACTAAGGCAAGAGGATTGCTTTAGCCCAAGAGTTGGAGGTTGCTGTGAGCTATGACAATGCCATGGCACTCTACCTAAGGCAACAGCTTGACACTCTGTCTAAATAAATAAATAAATAAAAGTTTGTTGTTTAGTTTCCACACGTTTAAAGAGTACCCTGTTGGCTTTCTGTCATTGATCGCTGGACCGATTCCATCATGGTTAACGAATGCTCTGTACTGACTTTAATTCTTTCAAATTTGTTGAGGCTTATTTCACTTCATCTCACATTCTTCAGGATGTGGAAGCTCCACAATGTATTGTGGATGTGGAAGTTCCACAATGGAACAAGCTCCATGTATTTTTCTTCTTGGTTTTGGCTTTCAAAAATATTTTTCAAGTGACATGGCCACAGGTTTATTTAAATAAATTAACCTATACACTCATCTAACAAACTCTATTCTGAGAAACAATAAGTCTACATTTCACCTTGAATAGAGTAAAAGGGTTGTGGTAGATGCTTCTGCTTGTTGGAGGTAAATGGATTTAAAAAAACATATGCATATATAATACATATGCACACATATCTCTATCATCTATTTATCTATCTATCTAAATATAGCTATAGACCTGCATGCATACAGAGTGATAATTGCTCTAAAACAAGTAACGTGTGATCCATTGCTGGAAAAAGGATAGTAAGCAATTCATTTTTCCAGAAAGAAACCAATCTTTCAACATGGAAGTTTATTACTTGAATTTAGCATCGAGGAATTATCAGTATACTTGGACAGTGGGAAAGAATTTCTCATTGGAAGGAGAAGCATGTAAAAGGGTAGGATTAGTTGGGTAATTTGTAACTCTTTTATATGTCTAGAGACCTGGGTACAGAGTGAGCAGTGGTAAGACATAGATTAGAGAGGTATGCAAACCTCAGATCAAGTTCAACCTTGTATCTCATTGTAAGCAATACTATGGGGACACCTGAAGGTTATAAGAAGAAGAAAAGCCTTGAAGAGTTTACTTTTAGAAGATAATTATGGCTCTCCAAATCAATGAACACTTTTAACAGATTCTCCCATTATAGCCTAGAAAATTGTGACCCCCCCCTCCCTTTATGAAAATAGTTACTTTCCAGCACCAAATGAAACTTGTCTAACCTCCTCATCTCCTTGCCTCCTGCCCAAGATTGTCTATCCTGTCCTGGAGTCTCAGGGTGTGTCCTTTTACCTTACTTAGTCTCTCAATATTATGCTAGGTTTCTTTCAGTTCCAATGATCTGCAACCCATGGCCCTGTTGTACCTCTGTCAGGGCTGCCAGAAAACAACCTGTAGGGAATGAGCTTGTCCAAATAATACAAATAGATATCAGTAGTAAGACTGATTGAAGAAGAGTAAGACTAAACACAAGTAAATTAATTTTTGTGTTTTAGTAACTGTATTGAGCTATTATTGCTCAGGAAAACATTCAAAGTCAATATTATTATCATCATCATTGCCATCTTAAAGATGAGGAAACTGAAATCAGAGAAGCTCAGTAAGTTGCCCAAGTTTAACAATAAACTATGATTTCAGCAATGTTATAGTCAGTAGATTCTCAGATACAATGCTGCATTTGGGGGAGATTATAGCAAGGATGCAGAAAAGAGATGTCTTAACTGAGATGACGGGAGAGTGATTGGAGAGAAGGAGTTTTGCCTGAGAAGTCATTTTTAGTAGGCTACACAGAATCTAGTGCCCCATCTCTTGGTGGTGGGGCCATTTTAAGGAATGATCATAGAGGAAAGATGACCCTGGATCTAAGCAGGGTCCTGCAGATGTAACAGCAGCTGTAAGCTCAGCTATGATTCCAAGAGCAGCTGGTAGCAAGCTTTCCAAGGAAAATAAGGGGAGCAGAGTGGAAGACTCAGAAAACGGTTAAATCTCACTCCTGTCTTATCCATCTCCCTTTCTAAAGCATAGCAATGATCATGCCACTCCTCTGCTTAGATTTCTGAAGTGTCACCCTCCAGGTCCTCAGGACATGCTACAAACTTATGAGTGTGATCTAGACTCAGTTTATCTGATTTTAATACGCATATGAATCACTAGGTGATCTTGTTGCAATACAGATTGATTCAGGAAGTCTAAAGTGGCATTTGAAATGCCACGACTCTACGTAGTTCCAAGCTGAACTTCTCTCAGTCCCATGGCCCAGCTCCTTCCTACCTCCTTGCCTTGCTTTGTGCAGGCTGCTTTCTCAACCTAGAACTTTTTCCACTTAGCTAACTCTTTACACCTTCGGGTCTCAATTTAAATATTACTACTTCCAGGAAGCCTTCCCTATTTTTCCAAGACTAAATTAATACTCATCCTTTAGATCCAAAGTACCCTGTACTGTACCACTCAGGGCACTGAATCACCATTGCCTGTTTAGCAATGTGTCATCATTCTCTGTGTCAATCCTCACACTATTCTTCTCTCATCCTCAGTGCCTAGAAGAGTACCTGACCCATGGACAATGCTCAACAAATAGGTGCTGAAGGAATGAAATCAGAGAAGAATGTGTCCTTGTAATAGAGTTCATCTTCACTGGAGGGATGATCTTAGGGCAGGTAGAATCTAGTTACTGGTCACTTCTCAGGATCAGACTCTAAGAATAGGAAAAATGGGGGCATTCGTTATAGGGCTCTAGTCTAATGGTAGAAGTTTCTTTTCAGAGCCACTCTTAGTACCCCAGGAATATTAGCTGAGTTGGAGTCCAATGCGTATGCTGGGCTACTGGCATGAAGGGGAGGTTTGAAGAAAAGCACATCTTGGGGAAAATTCCCAGGGAATCCATGTACTGTCTTGTCAGAAGGATAACGATTAATAATCCCCAGATCAGGAAGCTGAAGGTGTGGGTTTTGTCTCATTTCTATTTGGATTGATACTAGATGTTTTATGGTTCTGTCTTTATAGGAAAGGGCATCAGAGGACTTGTTATAAGATCTGGATGGGTTAGGGCTGAGGAAGTTAGATTAGGCAGAAGAATTGAAATTAATGAAAAGTCCACCTGGGAGAATTTTCTATCTAATGAAAATCCCTAAGAAAGAAATGAGTTGCCTAGGGAGAGAAGGCACTTGCTTGAAAGTATAAATAAATTCTATTGTGAGTGAGAAATGTTTAATTAGTAGATTTCAGCCTTCAGAATCTAAATGAAGATAAAGACAAAAAAAGATAGAGAAGGTTGATACCATATAAGTAGTCACTGGTGACAATATCTAGCACCAAAGATGTGCCCAGTAAATATGCATTTCTTTAATTAAATATAATTGGCAGAATCCTGTAGGGAGAATAGATTCTTTATTTCTATTTAAGTAATCATGTAAGTGGGATAACATCCTAGAATTCTCTAAGGAAATAAATAATTTGTTCAATTCAGAATTAAGTAATTCTTATTTTTGCAGTGTATATTAGCTTCTTGATTTTCATTAAGAAAAAAAAAAACCTCAAAGTAGACTGATCTGTCATAGGCCTAATTTTACGTTTAACATATTTATCTTTAAATTTATTTTCTATATAAGTTACATATCTGATTAAAGGCCTAAATATGGCCAAAGCATAAGCAGCTCAGGCAAAGTTTGAGCTGTTCCCACATACCATGTCACTCTGGGTTGCCTTTATCTAGAAACAAGTATAGATAGAATAAGCTATTATGGGACACTGGACTAAATGCCATGGCCTATATTGAAAGATGTTCTGTGATATAGCTTTATGAAATTTATTATTGTATCTACTACAGAGATGCAATCAAAGATATTTTCCATTAGATTTTGCTGCACATTTCCGTGGGAGTCAGTCACATTTTTCTGAGCATTTTTGTTGTTTTCACCACAAGGATTTATCAAAATTACACTGCCAAAAATCTCTGAGCTTTGTATATACCTCTTGTCCACTCCTGCAGTCACAAATTTTGGACATTGATGGAGACTAAGTCTCCATGAAGTTCACTCTGCTTTAATATCATATTTATACTTTTGTTTAGTCTTCTTTCTCTTCTACATTTCAGTTAATCTCCCCTATTTTCATTTTCTGGCATTTAATATAATCTTATAACCTACCCCAATATTTCAGTAATAAGGCGAATTATAGATATTATAGATAAAGAAATGCATCATTTTAAAAATATGTATTATGAATATCTAAATGCTCATCAAGAATTGATTACCTCGTGATTAATTTTTCTTAATTATTCTTTAAAGTGTTTTATTTTTAATTCATTTAATTTTTATGGGTATATATATTAGATGAACATATTTCCAGAGTATATGTGATAATTTGATATATATAATCAAATCAGAGTAATTGGAATAGCTATCATATAAAGTGTTTTGCCTAAAAATACTGTGAATCCATGGAATTGAAGAATTCTGTCTGCTAAAAGATAATTTTCTATTTTATGTGTGCAAAAAACTACACGGAGTATTTCAATGGATTTTGCTAAGACATGGAACCTCTTTTTAGAAGATGAATATCTGGAAAGCTTATGAATAATTATTTATAAAAAGAAATTGTTACTAATAAAAGAACACTCCTAAGGTCTTATTTTTGGCAAATGTTAACCACCCTCTTTTATATTAGAGTAACTATCTGACTAATGTTAGTTCTTGAGAATCAATGCTAAGAATGTGTTCCTTGACTCAGTTATGACCCACATACTCAGAAACTAGAATTACAGTGATATCAATTTAGTGGTGACTTGCAAATTTGTGCTTGTCCTCAGCAAGATTTACCCTCCTTGTCACTCAGGCTGACTATTTGGAGTCATCAATGGAGATAATTAGATTCCATCATGATGTATTTGGATGAATATGTAACATTAATTAGCAGAGTCTGTCTGTTCCATGGAGCTTTGATATGCATTGAAATAGCATACCTGATACCTGAAATATCACTATTGAGAATGTCTTTTATTCTGTAATTTAATCTATACTGGATTCAGTTTGTATTTTTCTATTTATTAATTTGACAAACTTCATTGCATATGATAGTGTGCTAACCACTTTAATTTTAACCTAGAGAAGTAAGAAAATAGTCCCTTCCTTTACACCATGAAGGAAAAGGTAGCTCAACCAACAGATTATTTAAGTATATTTATAAAATGGTAAGCTTGTGAAAAGTATGAGCATATTGTTATGGGAGAAAGATGAGAAATTATCGATTCCAAATTATATAATAAAGAAAGGCTTCCTGGAGGACGTGAAATTTATAGTAAATTCTGAAAAGATGTCCAGAGCTTAAGAAGAAAGAATAGGTGATGAACATTATGAGTAAAGACAGGATGCTGGGAGTTGTGTTTGTGCAATGGCAAGGGAAATGAACACAATTGTTACTATCATGTTACTACTATTTCTATTATAACTGCATAACACTTTGGATCTACGTGTGACTTTCTACTGCTAATTTGAGAATACTGCCTCAAAATCCCATGCATACGTCTCTGTCAAACTCTATCAAGGGCCTCTTTATATCTTGTGTGGATTCATATAAATTTCCATATCAGTTGGCATTAAATTTTCTGGTCTCTTCTATATAGAATATTCATCCTTTTACATTTAGGCTTAGTGAATTCAATTGATCTTAGTCTAGACAGGGATACTGTTAAGTGTTGGAATCAAACGAAGAATAAACTATCTAGGATAGGTATGAACAAATAAACAAAAAACAGAGGAGTAACAAGCATTCTCTAGCATATCTTTAAAGGATAAAGTGGTGATGATGTATTCAGTTCTAGAGCAGAAGGCACCAATCAACACCATCCAAGCCCCACAGGCCACCTTTGTTCTTCTCCCTTAAAAATACAGTTCTTCTTACCGATGACTTTACACTTGACCTTAGGCAAAAGGCCAAGAAGTGATCTCACTGATGACTTTTGACAGATAAAGACAAAACCACCTCACTTCTACAGGGGAAGAAGAGAAAGAGTGGAATCTCAGTAGGCCACACATGAGATTCATCTGCCTGGCATTCTTTATTGAAGAGAATGAGGAAGGAGGTTAGAGAGGGCTTGGCATTATTCTAGAACATGGTGGTCTCTAGTGGAAGACCAAATTTCTTTACCAAAGAAATTGACCAAAATTCTTTGGTCCAAAGACCAATGTCTTTACCCGCCTTAACCCCTTACTCCACCCACAAGGAGTAGGTGGATGGGTAAAATATAAGGAAACTGTAGGGTGTTACTAATAAAAGAGTTGCAATATTATCTCTTGAAATATTTTCACCCCCATGCAACAGGTGAGGTGAGTCGAATGTGGGACTGCACTGACTGGATTCTACTCCTTTTAGAGAAGACTTGGGAATATGCAGAATATCTCAAGAATAGAACCCTGAAAGTCTTGTTTTCTATGATTCTCTTTTCTTTATCACTGAAGAAGGTGTTAAACGTGGGCCTGGAGAGAGAGTATAGAAGCTATTTGAATCCTATCAATCTCTGGATTGAATAAACGAATCCCTCTTGGATTCTCATCTAGCTTACTAGGTGAGATAAGGGTTTTGTTTGGTGGGATGGTGGTGGGCAAGAGCCTTATGGTTGGAAGAGATAGATTTTTACCTTGCTTTATCTTCAAAACACACATCTTCTTCAGGAGTCTCATGGAAGGATAGGATATGAAGATTTTGGAGATCTAGGGTTTTGGCCAAAGCCCAATTCATTATCAAGCGACCCTCTGTATGTGGTTGAGAAAGACATAACTCATACACCATCTGATGCATTGTGAGGCAGAGAGGACTGCAGGTCCTTGACACCAATCACATTTTCTCCTTCAGGGGAAAATAAGGTAGATTCATGGCTTGATGTGTTCATCATAACAATCTGATAATTATTTATAATAAAGCAGTAATAATTATTATTATGAACATAATCGTAAATAACGCATTTATGAATAATTATTATTATAATCTTTACTATGCAAAGATGTAGTCTTTATACAATTGTATCAATAGCCACTTAATTAGTTGCAACAACAAGGCGGACACAAAATTGTGGAATGGTATCAAATTAGCTCCTCAGAAAGGTGTCCAGTGCCCAGGGCCCCTTGCAGCTTTTCAGCAGTAATTCTGTAAACTTTCATTTGGAACCAATTGTTTAGCAGCTAATAAAGAAGGCTGATGACTAACCCATTTGAGAAGCTTAGTGACAAACCTGGCTGCTCAAACGGGGAGTTAATAGCTCCCCGGGCTGTTCTCACTTAAAGGGTAATGCATTCAGCGTCCAACTTTGAAGTCCCAGACATGTAACCAGAAATTTCTCATTTTTAAATTATGGATAGTCATCCAATGACAAGGAAAACACTTGAAGATTTACTTGGGAAAGATTACTAGAACTAAAATAAACACACACACAAACGACTAAAGCATAGAAACAGCCTGAAAGAAGAGAGAGAATGTGAACTCTGGAGAAAACACACCTATTTAAGAATCCCAAATCTATAACACACCAGCTGCATGGCCTTGGGCAACTCACTTAACCTCCTCTGAGCCTTAATTTCATCAACTATTAAGATGGTTATAATTATTATTGCTTTGTTTGGTAGATTGCAAAAATGACCCCAATTTCCACCCGTTCCTGTATTAGTGCTCATTTTGCAATATGTGGGGAGCCTCTTATTAATATGTGGAGTCTGTCTCTGCCTTTGGATCCAGATAGGCCTATCTCTTGCTCTCTAAACAATCAAATGTCAGATCAGAAAGACACTTTGTGCCAATTCTGAACTCCCAATTCACGCATATTCTGCTTACCCCGTAGGATCCCTGCTGCCACCATGGACCCCATCTGGGCTATTCTGCTGCGTGATGAGAGCCACATGCCCAGTCACCCCACTATTTGGCAGGTAGTTGTCCAGCAGATACATGAGAGACGCTATCTGTTTTGGTTTTGTATTACTGCAAACAAACAATCTCCAAACTTAGCGGCATTATGTAAAATGAAATACCTGTCACAATCGTGTGTGTTTACTGGGCTCTTCTGGTTCCTCTTCCGCATCACACGATGTTGGATGGACTGTAGTTATCTGGGAGGTCTGTGGGATTGGAACACCCTAGATGGCTGCTCCCCTCTGGATGGCGGGGATACTGGGACATCTGGGTCTCCCTACTTTCTCGCTCTCTCTCTCTCTCTTGCTCCCTCCCTTCCCTTGAGAAGGTTTCTATAGCTCCAGGACAGAAAAAACGGAGGCAAATTTCAGGCCTCAGACACTGCCTAAAATCTTACCTTTAGAGCTAGATCCTGGACAAGACTTCTAACAGCTGTTTCTGCTATCAGCCATTCTCTAAAGAAAAAGAAAGGATACAACAGTTTCACACAGCTGATTCTATCATCTGCCTGCTGGCAAGAAGGCAGAGTAGATCCAGCCTTCTTAATCCCCTTAATTTGGTTACAATCACTATTTCTCTTTCTCTTCGTTCGGTAAATACCTCTTGGCCTCTGTGCTGGCTTTTTCCTTCCCCTTCTCTGGGATGCCACCCATCTCCCTGCCCTTCCTTTCTCCTTCCCTTTCCCCTCTCTCTGTCACTCTTACACTCCTTCTGTCCTTCTAAGAAGATAAGATAAATTTTATACTTTCACATCCTAATCTTGTGTGGAGACGTCTTTCTCAACGCACGTGCACTAGCTCTCACCCTGACCCTGCGATAATGAACACTTTCTAGCTGCCCTCCTGGAAGAGCTGTCTTTCTCTCTGTCATCTCAAAGCTTCTTGGTGAGCACTTGCTGCTGTATGGGATTTTTCCAGCATGATAGCTGAACTTCTCACATGACCACTCAGGGTTAAAACAGTAAGCAATGGAAGCTGTCAGCCTTCCTTAAAGGTTAGACCTCAGATTAGCACAGTGTCAGTTTGTCTGCATTTTATTGCTTTAAAGAAAGACACACAATCCGTCCAGATTGAGTGTGAGAAGGGACAGCAGAAGAGCAGAAGTACCAAGAGGCAGAGTTCATTGCAGGCCCATTTGAAGCCTAGCTGTCACATCACTTTAAACTAGCCAGTTCTAGCCTCCTCACCCACAAGCCTGAGCAAATCAACCAGTGTCGCCCAAGAGTGTCGCAGATGGGAGCTGTTAGTTGAGCTTAGACAGAATTGTGAGCTCAATATACTGGTGGTTGCGCAGCAGTTGATAACTTACACACTTTCCTTAGTGTATCAATATATAAAGAAATATGCCCGGCACAGTGGCTCCTGCCTATAATCCCAGCACTCTGGGAGGCCAAGGTGGGTGGATTGCCTGAGCTCACAGGTTCAAGATCAGCTTGAGCCAGTGCAAGACCTCATCTCTAAAAATAGCCAGGCATTGTGGCGGTGCTTGTAGTCCCAGCTACTTGGGAGGTGGAGGCAAGAGATTGCTTGAGCCAAAAGTTTAAGATTGCTGTGAGCTAAGACGCCATAGCACTCTACCAAGAATGACAAAGTGAGACTCTGTCTCAAAAAAGAAAAAAAAAGTAAGGAAATAAATAGAAGGAAGAGAAAGCACTTAGAACCTTTCCTATAATTATTAGACATTTATGTTTAAGTCTGAACTATATATTAAAGTGTTTTTATGAGCCAGGTGCAGTGGCTCAAGCCTGTAATCCTAGAACTCTGGGACTAGGATTCCCAGAGGCTGGTGGATTACTTGAGCTCAGGAGTTCAAGATCCACCAGAGGAAGAACAAGACCCTGTCTCTACTAAAAATAAGAAAAAGCACCTGGGTGTTGTGACAGGTGCCTGTAATCCCAGCAACTTCAGAGTCTGAGAAAAAAGAATCATTCAAACCCAGGAGTTTGAGGTCGCTGTGGGCTATAGTGCCATGGCACTTTATCCATGGTGACAGAGACACTCTGTCTCAAAAAGATGAAAATAAAAAAATAAATTATTTATATGAACAGTCATTGAAGACAATAATTTTTTCAGCATGACAAGATCTAATTTAGAGAAAAATTTCTCTCTAAGGCAATGTGGCAAGATTTTATTTACCTGGCAGTGAAAATATCAATGATCATAAAATCCCTTCATGAATCACCACTCAGCACTGGAAATTCCCAACCACCGATGAGGTCAAGAAGACATTAATCACTTAGTGTGTACAATGAACTATGAAGAGGTCACCTTTAGCCCTGATTATAGCTCCACTATGAACAAAGAATCTGAGACTTACTGACTTACCGAAGGCTGCAGAGAGGGAAAGCTAGCAGAAGCAGGATTTGAATAGACAGAGTTCACCTCCCAAACCACAGTTTCCCCAGCATTCTACACACTATATTGCTTCAACTTACCTTTTCTAAACACTGAAATGCAATGAGATGACTATGAAAGAGCAGAGGGGGGAGGAAGAGAAGACAACGAAGGACAAACTCACCGAGAACAGGCAGTGCATGAACTCATCCTACAACACTCAAAGCTGTTTTGTATTTCTGTTAATGACCTCGCTATCCTCCTCAACATCCATGTTTAGAAATCAGGAATTTTCTCTGACAGCACGTTCTTTCTTGGTCCAGTCTACTTCCTCCTCTTCAGTGATGTTACTGAGATAGCTCCCATCATACTCCCTTCTCTCCTTGCTCTGGTGTGTTGTACTTTGGATCCCATTACCCCCAGCTGTAATGGTTGCAATAGCCACCTAAATGGTCTCACCATCACCACTCACTCTTATTGTGAGCCAAGAGGCATGCAGCTTCCAGAACACACTCTCGAAAGTACAGAGGTGGTGAAGACATTCACTTGCTTTGAATCGTCATTGGTGGCTCCCAATGACTACATAACATTCCTTAGATGACATTATCTACCTTTCACTGCCTGGTCATTATTTAATTTTCTAAAGCATTCACTTGCTTTGAATCATCATTGGTGGCTCCCAATGACTACATAACATTCTTTAGATGACATTATCTACCTTTTACTGCCTGGTCATTATTTAATTTTCTAATTGGCTATTTTAGTACCCTTTTTAAAAATACCTTTTGTATTCCATGTGGCTATCCAAAATTCTGCTTTCTGGCATTCCAAGCACCTTTGTCATCAGGTATTTCAACAACAAATCATATTGAGGGCTCATCATGAACCTGGTAGTGTGACACGGACTGAGAATACACAGGTAGCAGAGAAGTCACGGATCTTGTCCTCTAAGAGTCTTTTAATTCAGCAGAGAAAACAGATATTAACACAATTTTTAAAATTAAGAATGAATAAGTTCATGACTATTACACAAAGGAAAAAAAATAGAATTTTATGAGCATATATAATAGAGAAAATTGGGCCAGACTTGAAGGATCAGAGAAGCCTGATGCTGAAGTTATTAGGGCAGGTAGGAAGTAATCAGGGAATTGTGGTGGGTAGAAACACTTCAAAAACAAATGATAAAATATGTGAGGGCTCAAAACCAAAAGAGAACAGGGATATTTGGAGAATTATTTGACATTGGAAAATTATTTAATGTTTTTGAGTTTCAGTTTCCTTGTCTATTAAAGGAGTATATTGATATCCACCATTAAATATTGTAGATAAAAATGACTGGAAAAGAATAATTTCATATGTCATGTGACAATATCTAACAGCGAGATTGTGTATTATAGTTGCTGAACACACAACACTTTTCTCTAAAAGAAATAATGTGCATATTGCTGTATTCCAATTCCTATTGTGCCGTAAATTCCTTGAGGACATAGTTATGTCTTTCACTTGGGAAGTCCAAACATCCCAGATTCCAGGAAACTCTGAGTTTGAATTCCATCTCTTTATCAACTTTGTCCAAATCACAATGGCTTTCAGTGCCTTGGCTTAACTACCTCTTTTCAAGAGGGTCTTTATTTACTTTTGAGATCCCTTAAGTGCCCCTGAGGCTATTTAGAGGCCTCTCAATTTTCTGCTTCAGCCTCTGATGAAGGTTCTACCTCTGTAGAGGTGACCAGTCACCGCAGGTGCTTCTGGAATGCTGCTGATATAGGTGCATGTCTTCCTGAGCTCTTTGTGGCCAAGCTGAACAGTGCTCTGGGGCAGAGTGTGTGAAACAAAGTTTGCTCCTCTTCTCTGCATGGGGCTGCACATGAACTCTACAGAATATAAGAGTCTGTGTCCTGAATTTCACCAGATTTGACAGGTATCTAGTCCATCCTGTTGCAGAAGAGGATATTAGCTTGTCATTTCTTCTCTCTTTCTCTGTGTCCTCTTTACTGCCTATTTTTGAAGCTCCTAGGGGGAAAATGCTCTTCCAATAGGAACAAAAACATCCCACTGAGTATTTGTTAATAGAACCACTGACTCTGCACAGTCAAGTTCAAAAACTTCTTTTGCACGTATGAAAAACACCCAGGATCTATATGTGTAATTCCCAGTGATTAGACGCTGTGCTTCCAACAAATACTGAATAATCAAATAAATGAATAAATAGCTAACTGAAAACCCTATACACACATAACAGAAGCTCAGTAAATGTCTGTTAAAATGATAGTAGTATCACTCAACTACCTCAATCTTTAAGGTCATTTCTGGTACTAAAATTTGTAAAATATAATCTTTGTTCTTAGGAAACCTTCCAGGGTAGTTCAGGGTTTCTGAACCTCAGTACTACCGATATTTTGTGTTGTGAGGCACTGAGCACTGTAAGCTTTTAGAAGCGTGTCTGGCCTCCACTTATAGATGCCAAGGGCAAACAGCCTCTCAAGTTGTGACAATCAAAAATTCCTACAGTCATTGACAAATGTATGTAATATGTATTTCTATTTAAGTCTTTAAAAAATATTGTTGAATATTCATTACTCCTTAAATTATGTTTTTTAAGTGTACTTGAAAATTAGAACTCACTCAAGAAGTTCACCCATGAGTCTCATGTACGAGAGCTCTTGGCCTCAGATAATCAATTAGAATCCATTCAACATTTATAGCACTGGGAGTCAGGCACATCCTTCAAGTAAAAGAGAAGGGGAGGGAC
The DNA here is from genome assembly GCA_963573935.1 of Arctocebus calabarensis. NCBI lineage: Eukaryota > Metazoa > Chordata > Mammalia > Primates > Lorisidae > Arctocebus > Arctocebus calabarensis. The sequence continues at coordinate 4,985 of CAUYON010210556.1, read as the reverse complement.
AAGCTTTCAAGGAATCTTGTTCAAAGATTCGTGATTCTTGGTGGCAACTTGCAGTGTCTCAACAACAGGTGCCCTGCCTTCCAACAGGAGATGGATTTGTTTTCAGAGGTCCATCCTATTACATTCTCAGCCTTGCTTGAAAGTAACAAAGCAGTTGTTCCTACTATTTCTTCAAGACCAAGCTTCATCCGTCAGATTAGGTTAGAGGGCCTGTGGGTGGAAAGTTGTAGTTGGAAATCTGAAGTCTTTTGGAAAATTAATCACAAAGATTCTTTGAGAATGGATGAAGATAGAAAATAATGGTTTCTCTATGAAAGCAAGGGACTAGTATAACTGTGGGGAAGGCATGTGAGCCCTGGGTGGAGCTTTCTTAGGTCTCAGAAGAAGGCAGAATTTTATTTATGAGGAACATGGAGAAATATCAGGTCTTAAACCTATAGTGGTGCCCAATTCTGGACAAGGTCAGTATCTGAAATGTGTGTGAGAAAGGGAGAAAGAGAGGGAGACAGAGAAGTCAGAGAGTGGGAGGAAGGAATGTCCTCTGAGCTCTAGCTTTTCACTTAAGGAAAGACACAAACGTGGCTACCATCAGGTTCCAGGGCAAGCATTGCACAGAGCCATAAGCCTGGAGTCAGGTAGTTCTGAATCAGAGTCCCATTTCTATTAGAATTCTACTTTTATTGCTCACTGGCAGTGTGACCCAGAGGTAGGTAACCTCTATGACTTATTTCATCATACAAAAAAGATGAGGATAATAATAACTACCCACAAGGGTTGCTTATTCTTAACTCTGGTGCTCATAAAGAAGCTGATAAGAGAATATCCAAAAGGTTATGGATGAAAACTTCAAGCTGATTTCTGGCCTACTAGGAAGATGAACTTGAAGTTTTAGCTATTGCATCTTGTTATTAAACAAACATACAATGAAATTACCTCTATTGCCCACAGAGAAGATACAAATGAACCACTTGTGCTTGACAAACCCTGTGTCTTCCCAGTACTATTTTCTTATTCTCAGACATTTCCTAGAGTAAAATAGGACCTAGAGATTAAAAAATAATTTGAAGGGAAAGAGAGAGAGAGTCTTCTACCATTTCTTTTTAAGCGTCAACTTGGTAAAAACTTGTCTGTTGAGTTAGGATGGTCCGAAGGTGGTCAATCAGCAAAGCAAGAACCCCATGGTTTGTTCATGTTGAACAGTTGGGGAACAGCAGGTTTAAGTTGCTCACACACGCTCAACACCAGGGCACAGAGTTTTACTCATACCGGATTTATTGGTTAGAAATAATGACTTTTATTTCCTGTGATATATCCACTATGCCTTTGTCTATAGGATGTGAATAAGGCAGGGTCTACAGTTAACCAGTCAGAATTGAAATTCTATCCATCCTATGGATAGAAAGATCTCAAGAAACAGAACTCATTGTCCCATGTGTCTTTCCCAATAATTCTTTAGAAATTATTCAACACAAAGAAAGTTAATTTTATCTGGAAGCTGAGAGCTTGGACTCATAATGTGACTGGAAATTGTGTTGTTAGATTGACTTAACTTTTATCCAGGAACAGGAACAAATAATTCAATAAAGTGGTTCAAAAAAGGGTTGAAGTAAGAAGGTACACAGCTTCTTTCTGCTTGCAACCTACCAAGTGTAATCAAATAAAAGAAATGATTTTTTATATTATTTTCATTAATCTAGTCACTGAGTGAATTAGAATGAATTAGACTGAGTGCCTATGATCATCATGATAGAAACTAGAAAATGTATAAAAATTAGAAAGGAGTGTGATATTCAAAGTCAAATGTCCTGGGGCCAAATGTCAATGGATCTGAATGTTCCTTTTTTCTTTATTTTTAAAATTAAAAAATTTATAAAGATAATTTATTATTCTACATGTTTTTGAGGCACAAAATTATTTTGTGATTTATGAATACAATTCAGAATATTTAAATAAAGTTTGCTAACATATATAACATGATTTTTTTTGTTGTTAGAACTTTTTAAATTTACTTATTTACTGCTTTTAAAATGTATAATACTGTATTATTAACCTGTTTACTATGCTATAAAATAGATCTCAAACAAAACAAAACAAAACCATATTCCTATTCTCTGAGAGTCTGTACTCTTTGACTTACCTTTCCATTCTCACCACCCTACCCACAGCCTCCGTAACCACCACTCTAATCTCCATCCACTTCTGTGAATTCGATTCTTTTTTTTTTTGGCTTGGCTTATTTCACTTATAATGTTCTCCAGTTCCATCTCAAGTGGAGAACAGTTTATTCAGCTGAATACGCCACATTTTCTCTGTTCATCTGCCAATGAATACTTAGATAGATCATAAATATCACTGCAATGATCGTGAGCATTCAGATATCTCTTCAACAAACTGATTTCAATTTCTTTTAATGCACAGAAGTAACATAACTGGATCATATGGCAATTCTGATTTTAGTTTTTTGAAGAACCTCCATATCGTTTTCCATATTGGCCATACTAATTGACGTTACCATTAACAGTTGATGCTTTTCTCCATCTCTTCTCAAACACGTATCTTTCTTTTTCTTAAAAATAATTGTCCTGACACGTGTGACATGATGCCTCCTTGTGGTTTTAATCTGCATGTTCCTTAAAATTAGCAATATTGAGACTGTTTTCATACATCTGTTGGCCGTTAGTATGTTGTCTATTTGGGTTCCTTGACCATTTTTTAGTTCACGTTTTTGTTTTTTTGCTATTAAGTTGTTTGAATTCTTTTCACACAAAGGAATATTGAATATTAACCACTTTTAGGTATATAGTTTCCAAATATTTTCTCCCAATCTGTAGGTTGTCTTGGTACACTGCTAATTGTTTTCTTTGCTCAGAAGAAGACATTTAGCTTAATGTAAGCCCATTTCTCAATTTTTGCTTTTGTTACCTGTGGTTTTGTGGTCAAATCCAAAAAAATTATTGCCTAGTCCAGTGTGCTGTATAGTTTCGTTTCCTGTGTTTTCTTCCAGTACTTTTATATTTTCTGGTCTTATGTTTAAGTATAATCCATTTTTAGTCGATTTTTGTACTATCTGGTGTGAAACAAGAGTCCAGTTTCATTCTGCTACATGTGGATATTTATTTTCTCCAGTATCATTTATGGAAGAGACTAACTATTCTTTTCCCATTGTGTATTTTTGGTACCTTTGTTGAAAACCAGTTGACTGCCATGCATTAACCCTCATTTATTTCTGGGCTCTCTGTTCTGTTCCACTGATTGATGTGTCTGATTTTTTGCCAGTACTATGGTGTTTTACTTGTAATTACCATAGCTTTGTATTATAGTTTGAAATCTGGTAGTGTGATACCTCTGGCTTTGTTCTTTTTGTTCATAATTGTTATGGTTATTTGAGGGTTTGGGGGGTTCCATGTGAATTTTAAAATTGCCTTTTTATTGATATAAAAATGACATTGGAATTCATTTGCTTTGAGTTTATCGACTGCTTTGGTATTGTAGACATTTTCGCAATATTAATTCTTCTAAATCATAAACATGGGATAGCTTTCCTTTTGTGTCTTATTCAATTTCTTGGATCAAGATTTTATAGTTTTGAATGTACAGCTCTTTCACCTCCTTGTTTAAGTTTATTCCTAAGGATTTGTTGTAGTTATTATAAATAGGATTATTCTCAAGATTTTGTTTTCAAATAGTTGTTACTATATGGTAATGCTACTGATTTTTGTGTTTTAATGTTGTATCCTGAAACTTTATTGACTAGTTCTCCTTTCCTAACCCAGGAACAATTGATCACTTATTTTTGTTCACTTCTATATTATCATATGTGTTTATGATTCTTTTTCTCTTATAAAGTGTGAGCTCCTTGAGGCCAGGGACTCAACTTTTCAATAACAAATGTTTCAAGAAAGAAAGAAGGAAGACAGGAAGGAGGGGAGGAAGTGTTGTTATCCTTTATAATAGCGAAAGCTGAGACTTAAAGAGGTTAAAGCTGTGTTTATATGCTCTCTCTTCTTCTCAGATATAAACCATGAAACTGAGTCTTAGGGAATTTTAAGTTGTTTTCGCAAGGTTAGAATGTAAACTCAAAGCTTTTAATCAAATCCACTGTAGTTTAGTGTGGAGGAATTTACATCATATTGGTTCACAGTTTGGGCAATGAAGTCAGGTAACCTGGATCTGACTTCTTGGTTTGATCATTCACTATTGTAATATGTAGGACATGTCTATAAAGTTCTTTAGTCTGCATTTCTATCACCTGAAACAGAGAAAATGATAGTGACTGTCTCTTGAGATTATTGTGATGATTTAAGTGAAATTATCCTTGATAGAGTATCTAAAACCTGGTTGTCAGTCAAATATTAACTACATTCATTATCATTTCCTGCTGAACCATAGTCATATAGTTCTGCCTTAAGCAAACGTTTGTGACTGATTTCACTTGAGAGAAAGTACTGGCAATTCTCATCACCTTCACAATCCTGTGATAAATGGTCAGGACTTGGTTTCCATCCAGATTTAGTTCAAAGTCAACATTTCCACAAGTCCACCCTCATTCATTGCTTCTTCTAATGTCTGCCACTTAGTGATTGTAAAGAGAAGACATCTTGACATCCCTGGGATACTAATGTAATTAATAATGGCTACTCCATCTTTTGAGTCACTCTTTCATTTCTGCCTTGTTCTAAGACTGAGAAAAAGAATTAAATCATTTTCAAGAATATTCACAATTATAAAAATGGTAGTAATGATAATATTTATGTTTTATAATACACATACAAGTGTCAGGTATTTTATTCCCAAAATCTATGCAGCTAGTTGATCCATTTTTTTTTTAATTAGGAGTGTAAATATTTTTATTTATTTATTTATTTATTTTTATTGAATCATAGTTGTGTACATTAGTTCAACCATGGGGTACAGTGTGGGGGCTTCACATGCAATCTGAGATATTTTATCAACCTGATTGACATACCATTCATGATATTTTCTCG
>CAUYON010210551.1:0-12486 GCA_963573935.1 Arctocebus calabarensis | reverse complement strand
CTCCAATAGGGTTGATGTGCGTTCCTCGACCTTGTCTCTTGACTCAGCTCCAAACCGTTGGCTTTCTTGCTAAATTTCTGTCCTTTAACTCTCCTTCTGGACAGGAGTGTCTACAGAAAGCTGGCTACAGACCACCATCTTGGCTCCTCCTTAACAAGCAAACTTTGAGGAAATTTGTCACTACTAGACCAGCCCTGTAGGAAGTACTCAAATCTATACTATACACAGATCAACACAATGGACTCCCAACAAAGTAAAACTGCCTAGACACTAAAGGACTAAGTCTATCTACCACATGGCCCGAGTGATAAAACACAGTAACAAAGTCCCACAAAACAAGATAAACAGAGATTCACTCTACTCATCTATTCTCCCATAAATGTGAATGTCCCCACTGAAGAAGGTAATTGGATTAAAAAAATTAACTTAAAAAAGAAAACTCCACAAGCTTAGTATCTGTTCACTTCAAGAAACATACCTCTCCCCAAGGGCACATCAAGACTCAAAGGGAAGGGCTGAAAAACATCATTTCATGTAAAGAAAAAAAAAAAATACTACTGAATAAACATTCTCATAAGCTCATGGATTCTTCTCCAAGATTGATCAGATTCTAGGTTACAAAAGAAGACTTAACACATTTTTTAAAAAATAAAAATTATACCATGTATCCTCATAGACTACAATGGAACAAAATTGAAAATCAACTCTGAAAGAAATTCTAACCACCACACGAAGTCATAGAAACTAAACAATTTATTTCTGAGTGATAGCTGGGTCAAGGAGGAGATAAAGAAAGAAATCAATAGATTCCTTGAACAAAATGACAATGGGGCCACAAGTCATATGGCCAAGTATCCCAAAATCTATGGGATACTGAAAATGCTGTCTTGGGAGGAAAACTCATTACCTTAAAATGCCCACATCTAGAAATTAGAAAGAGCAGAAGTCAACAAACTAATGAATCATCTCAAAGAATTAGAAAGGAAAAGTAATCTTATCCCAAAAGAAATAATCAAAATCTGATCAGAATTAAATTAAATTGAGAAAAAAATGTAGAAGAATAATGAAACAAAAAGTCAGTTTTTGGAATGACAAAATTGATAAGCCTTTGGCCAGATTATCCAGAAAAAAAATCTCTAAAAAGTTCAATCAAAAACATAAAAAGGGAGCATAACAGATACCACGGAAATACTAAATATCACAACAGAATACGACAAAAATCTCTATATCCAGGTATGTGAAAACACAGAGTAAATGGACAAATTCCTAGAATCATGCTACCTCCCTAGACTCAACCAGGAAGAAATAGTACTCCTTCACAGACCTAAATCAAGTATTGAAATTGAAACAACAATAAAAAATTTTCCAAGAAAAAAAATCCCAGACCAGATGGTTTTACACCAGAATTCTACAAAACTTTCAAAGAAGAGCTTGTACCTATCTTGCAAACTGTTCCATAACTGTGGGAAGGAAGGAACCTCCCCCACTCCTTCTATGAAGCGAACGTCTTTCTGATACCAATGCCAGAAAAGGATACAACAACAACAAAAACTATAGACCAATATAATTAATGAATATAGATGGAAAGATGCTCAATAAAATCATAGTACACAGAATACAGTTGCACATCAAGAAATAATTCATCACCACCAGATAGATTTCCTCCCTCCTAGGGATGCAAGGTTGGTTCAACATATGCAAATCTATAAATGTAATTCATCACATAAACAGTGAAGAATGCATGAGGGAATACTTAAGGGAAGAGCCATATCTTGATATGCTTGCATTACTAGTAATAATGATTTTATAAGTTTGAAACCAATATTCAATCATGAATTGTTAGTAGATTAGAAATATTATTAGGAATAGGGAACAGAGTCTGGACAAAAGGAGACAGTGATAGAGGATTGGTTCAGATACGATTTCCTGGCTTTGAGCACAAAGCACGATACTCTATCACTTGATTCTGAAGTGTGGCATGTTGAACATCCCCCTTCCCATCACAGCTATCTCACTGCAGGTGGCTGGAGGCCTTGAGGCTGTTTTCTGCCAGGGCGGGGCTGTGTGCTCCAGGAGATTGCTTTCTTTAAACTTTGTTGAACACAGGAAGACTTGCTCCGGACCAGAAAAGGAGACGAAATATCTTTTTTCTTCTGTCACCTTAATTGGGCCAGAGGAGTTTATCTATCTGGACATGAGACTGCCAGAGTATTAAAACATCATATCTGTGGGGTATGACAGTGAGTCAGCTAGGATTGGGTCCTTAGGTCAGCCTCTAATTGGCAACCTTATCAAGACTCTGTTTGTATTAAAATAATATACCTTAAAACAGTAAAAAGAAGCAAGTAAATCCAAGCAATTAACATAATTAGTTGTAGAGTTAGTCTAGTTAGTAGAAATGCAAGCACAACAAGAACCGTAACAGGATTGTTTGCCTTCCCTTCATGAGATTTATGAAACAATGCTATATGAAATAAATACAGAGCTAGCCTAATACTTTGGGTGGCATACTGGAAGCCTCATGAAGAAGGGTGTGCCACCACCTGAATCCTCACTGCTCTTAAAACTATCTCTTTGTCTCTATTTTTCTATTTTAATCCTTTATAACTCTCATTAATAATAATTTTCCAACAGTCTCCCACACCACCAGACCACTAGGAAATAAACTCACAATGTGTTGAGGCTGGCGCCTGACAAAACACAAGTAAAGACAAAGACCATGTGATCTTCTCAAAAGATGCTGAAAAAGTATTTGACAAAATTCACCACCGTTTTGATAAGAATGCTTAAGAAAATGGCATAGATGGGACATTCCTTAATTTGATAGAAACCATCTATGACAAATCCACAGCCAACATCATATTGAATGGAGGAAAACTGAAGCATTGCCTCTTAGAACTGAAACCAGACAAGGATGTCCATTATCAACACCACTTTTCAACATAGTGCTAGAAGTCCAAGTCAAAGAAATCAAACAAGAGAAGGGTATCAAGGGTATCCAAATGGGAATAGAGGAAGTCAAACTATTGCTCTTTGGGGATGATATGATCTTATACCTAGAAAATAGCAAGGACTTAACGAAGACCTCCTGGAAGTGATAAAAAAAAATTATCTTCTAGGGATACAAAATCAATGTACACAAATCAGTATCTTTCATTTGTCAACAGCAGTCAAGTTGAGAAATAAATCAAAGACACACTACCCTTCATGGAGCATCAAAGAAAATGAAATACCTTGGAATATATTTAATAAAGGATGTAAAATACCTCTATAGAGAGAATGATGAAAGACTGAGAAGGAAATAGCAGAATATGTTAAGAGATGGAAGAACATGTCATGCTCATGACTAGGAAGAATCAACATTATTAAATCATCTATCCCATCCAAAGTGATCTACATACTCAATGCAATCCCCCAATAAAATGCCTTTCTGAAAACTCATTAATTCTTTCTTCTGCTTAGTCAGTCCTGCTGTTGAGAGACTGTGACGTGTTCTTGGTTGTCAATTGAATCCTTACGCTCTAGAATTTCTGCTTGTTTTATTTTTTGTTTCAATCTCTTTGTTAGATTTCTCTAACAGGCTAATGAATTCCTTCTCTATGTTTTCTTGAGATTCTTCAGGACAAATATTTTGAATTCTTTGTCTGAACATTACCTATCTCCATCACTACAAGATTGGTCACTGCTACCTTATTTTAGTTCCTTTGGTGAGGACGTTTCTTCTTGGATGTTCTTGATGTTTGTGGAAATTTGTCAATTTAAATCGATGTCTAGGCATTGAAAGAGTTAAGTATTTTTAAAATCTTAGCTGTGTGGGCTTCTTTGAACCCATCTTCTTTTCAGATGTTAAAAATGAATTGAGGGTTCTCTGGTAACTGCAGCCATGTCAGCAATGGGGGTACCCCAAGCCCAGGAAAATTATGACTCCTGCAGGCTCCTGATGGTACCACTTAGGTGGACTTGGGTAAGATACAGTATTCTCTAGATCACAAGGGAAAGTTTCTCACTTTCTGTATGGCCTGCTGAACTTATGGGAAGAGAGACATGGGCACTCCCTCTTGGCCACTAACACCTGAAGCCAGCCCAGTCTCATCCAAAAGCCAGTGGTGATTGCTGCCTGGCTACCTCTGTTATTTATTCAAAGCCCAATGGCTACTTAGCCTGCCAGGACTGGATCCTCCTGTTCAAGGCAGCATGTTTCCTTCTGGCTCTGGGTGGGTCCAGAAATGCTATCCAGGAATGAAGGCCTGGAGTCAGGGCTTCAAGAGATTGCTTGGTACTTTATTTTACTATTGTTCTTAACTTGTAAAACATAGTCCTGAGAATTTCCCTTTCCTTTATCCAAGTGGAAAAAGAATATCCCTGTGTTGTGTTGCCTGTAGTTGTGGAGGGGACAACACAGGCACTGGCTTGACCACAACTGCTGCTATCTCATTGAGTCATGTATACCCCAAGCCCCCTGGCTTTAAGCCAGCATAGCCACAGGAGTTACCCAAGGATGGCAGCCCTTGTGGCTTGATTCCCTTTTAGTCCAGGCCTCAGGCTGCTTTTTGTCAGCTGATAGTGAGATTAGCTGGCGCCTGGGTTTCAGGACACAGGATTTCCCTCAGGCTGGTCTGGTCAAAATGCTCCTTCTGTGGGTACTGGCAGAATTCTGCCCTGTGTTTTGTTTCCCTGATCCAGGGAAGCCCTGAGTTTTGATGCAAAGACCCACGATCACTTACTTCAGGTTTCCTCCAAGCACACAAATGTTCTTTCCACTCAACATGCTGGCATTACAATGCCAGGGGGTGGAGGAGAGGTGGCATAGGCAATGTAATATTATCTTTTCTTATTCTTCAGTGCCTCTTTTCTTGATATAATGTTAAATCCAAGTAGTATGATCACTCACCCAATTTTTGGATCTTCTAAATATGCTTGTCTGTGTGGATTGTTGTCATGTGGAGGGATAATTGCTAGATGTTTCTATTTTGCCATCTTGTGTCAGCCCCTTCCCTTTCCCAGAGGAAACATTTCTAATAAATAACCTACTGATACAAGGACCTAGAAAAACCCAAATTGGCTGAAACCCAAAATTGACTGAATGAACGAAATTGTAAGCCTTACAGCAGAAATAAATCAAAGATATCCTATGGATCATGGCCTCACTCAAAGGTAGCAACCTGCCCGATAACACAACAGAAGGTTCTATGAAAATTCTCTATATGTTATGTGAGAATACCAAAAGCCAGATACACCCTCCAATTTCTAGGCCTTTATATTTGTTGAGAAAGAGAGGGCTAAAACTTGGGAACTTCTCAATTGTCTCCTCTGAAAGCCATCTTACCATTTTTCATATCATGCTCAGGAGTTTCACCTAGGTCGTAGGTCCTGTCACTTTGTCTTTGTTAATGGGCTAACTGTGCTGCTACATGTGTCCAGTCCTTGCAGTATAGTGCCCTTGTCTGGGCCAACCAGAATGTCAAAAGAGTGGAAGCCCAGTGCTCCCTTAGGAAGCAGGTGTACTTCCAGGCACACTGTTAATGATAGACAGCCAAGGAGTTTAGGCGGCCTTGTGGAAAGATATTAAAGATATACTACAAGCCCTTCCAAATAAAGGCAAACTGATCCTGATCATGAAGAAGACATTTGAAATACCAATAGTTGCTTACCAAGTTCTTTCACACTGGGCAATAGCATCTGTGACAGTCACAATGTTACATTCTGTCAGCACCAAGGTTTGAGCCACCTGAGTGTTGATTTCACAGCTACCCAAGGCCTTGCCTTATACACAGGCCAGATAGAATTACTGAACACAAAAATAGTTTGCAGAAGAGTTTGGCCTTTGTAAGATGGCAATTAGGTAAGTTCTTTATTTTTACCCCTGGGTAGCCAATGTTGTTTTGGGAAGATAGCAGTGTGAGGTACCTGTAGTCAGATGGGTTATTAGTCTTCTACATGCCCAGTTTACCATGGCCCTAGTTGCAGCAATTCCCATTAGGGCTTGGGGATGAACTCAAGTGTGAGTGCACACAGACAATACACCTACACCAATAATACATGCATTAGTGGAGGACATAACAATGAAGACTTATAGGAGCTTGAAAGTACCCAGACCTAGCCAGCCTGGGCAAAAGTCTCAGTGTGGGGTTCTCAGACCTAAAACTTGAGAACATTATCTGCTTATTCCTTCATCCTAGTGCCAAGTGTTATGCAGATCACAGCCACCTATGCATTGGTATCCAAAAGGCCCAAGAAGTGTAATTGGTCTCCACCTACTGACTCCTGGCCTTGGCATAGGAAGTCTGGCCCTCCATAGAGACAAAAGGACCTCAGTCTGACCCCATTCCTACTCATTGGTGAAAGTTGAGAGGTCTGGGTAAAGTAAAGGTCAGTTGGGTCTCTCATCTCCAGACTCACTGGGAGTAGAGAAGAGAACAACTCTTGTCACTGAGGCTGTGGCTTGTGAACTCTAGCAGAGTTGACCATTAGGATCCCCAGTGGGCCAGCATCTAGTCATTAGTTCTTTAATAGGAAACTCATCAATCTCACTTTTGAGTCCCATCATCAAGTGACCAAACCAGAGATGTTTTGGGGGAGGCCCCTGCTGAGGTCACCTGGGGAAGGATGCCCAGTTACTGCTCTTACAGTATTACTTCTGCTGATCACATGAGGATAGTGAGATAAGACAGAGACTATGGAAAAGACAGTCAGGAAGAGAGCAGGAAGAAGAAGCAGTTAGAAATATGTCATAAAAAAACAGAAACAGGAAGCTGAGATGGGAGTGCAGACCCCAGTTTCCCCTTGTCTGAGGAGCTATGAGGTCACTGTTGAGTGAATGAAGCTGATCTGGGACAACACATTTCCTGCTTCTCACATGGCTGTCTCAGAGATTGTCAAGGTTTCCTATACTTCCTCATACCCCTACCATAAAACCCTACTAACTAAAGGAAAGAACAATGTTTGTCCTTTTTTGTTGTTGTTGTTTTGTTTGGGGGGTTTTTTTTAGAGACATAGTCTCACTTTGTCACCCTTGGTAGAGTGCCATGGCTTCATGGCTCACAGCAACCTCCAGCTCCTGGGCTTAGGCAATTCTCTTGTCTCAACTTCCCAAGTAACTAGGACTACAGGTGCCCGCCACAACGCCCGGCTATTTTTTTGTTGCAGTTCGGCCAAGGCCAGGTTTGAACCTGCCACCCTTGGTATATGGGGCCAGCGTCCTACTCACTGAGCCACAGGCACCGCCCAACAATGTTTGTCCTTTTTACAACTGACACCAGGAACCACAAATCCTTTAACAGTATCACAATCTAAAGATTGAGGGAGAATGCGGTGATGTCAGCTAGTCTGTTCCTGCAGAATTTTTTAGACAAAACTAACAAACTAGAACTTGATCCTGTGGGAGACAGGTAGTCACTGAAGAGCTTAAAGGCAGAGAGTAAAAGAAACGGATTAACACTCAGAAAAACCACTTTGCAAACTGTGTAAATACCTAGATGGAAGGGCTAGAATTCAGGGGAAAGAGATAACACTAGAATATAAGAATTTTAACACTCAGTGTTTCTGTGTGACACTGTGTTTTCTGCTCTTTTCTCATCAAGTTGTATCTGTGAAAAGTCAATGGAAGACTAACAGCTACAGCATAAAATGTGAGCAATTGTAGTCAGCTTGATAAATCCAAATAAAAAGTCTGTTTTATCTTCAATTGTAGAACTTTTTCCATTACTTCTTACTTTCACTTGACCTAAACAAAGACAGCCTATTTGTGCCCTAATTAAATTGTAAGAGTGAGAAGCATTTAAATTAAGACAAAAATTTGAGCCAAAGCAGTATAATAAAGTTGCAGCTATGGCATCGGAATAAATCCAGATACAATGGCCCAGATGATGTAGAAATAATTGCTATTCGTTTCTTTTTCCTCCTTTCCCTGTATTGTAATGCAAAGCTGCATCATTAGTACAATGCTCCCCAGGAACAAATATATCTAGTCTTCTAAGTCTATATAAAAGCTGGATCTAAATATTGTGTAGGGTCTTTATTTTAGTTATATTTAAACTTTACCTTTCATCTCCACTAACGTTTGTAGTTTATAAGTTCATTGCCTTTTTGGTTTCAAATCTTTGGTGGAAGTTTCAAGAGAGGTACTTAAACATTTAATCTAAACAATCATGCCCTAAAAAGCAGCCAAATGAAATAAACCAGGGAACTTTCTGACTAAAAAAATTCAGAGAAATTACAACCAGCTGTTTTTCCACCATCAATGTATTTTCTCTGAAAAGTGAACAAGAGGAAACAGACTATAGCAGAAAAGACTGATTTAGACATGTGTCAGGAATCACTGACAGTAAGACTCATTAAACAGAATAGTCAATGAAAAGGGAGAGAAAGAGCAAGGAAGAGAGAGAGCTAAATTTGTAATGTACTTTTAAGAATGGATAACTTACAAATATATTGACTGCTAGAATATGAGAGACTCAATAAATATTTTCCCTTTCCCTAGCCAAAGATCAGAATCAGTTAAGGTAGAAAGAGATGAAAACATCACCCTCATTAAAGATGAAGTCTTTGTGAGAAAACATGACCTTGCTGTGTTGAGCTCTGTAAATTTAGACTGTTCCTTCAGCCATGGGCACAACTGGACCAATGACCAATCCAAGCCTCCCTATCTATAAAATCTTCTACTACAGCATAGAGGTGAGTCAGGGAAGGAGAGGGCCCAATTGAAAGGAGCTAGAAGAAAGGCTTGAGCTAAGCATTGCCCACTTTCTCTCCTTAACCCATTTTTAATAGGCTACTCCTGCCCCTGGAGAGATGCTGGGAGAAGAATGAGGTGAAGGATTCATCAAAGCAAGAAATATCTGCCCTTCTCCCCAGTTCCTTCAAAATTTACCACCCCTTTCTTATAATTAGTGCCCTAAGCCAAGGCTCAGAAAATTTGAAGTTATTTGTTTAAGACTCATAAATTTCAACCAGTAGAATTAGGATCTAATTCCAAACCATTTGACTCCAAATTTTTTTCCACTACCCAGGATTGTTCTACCTTTTTCTCGGAGAATTATAAAACAGAAATTGTTTGAACAGCTGTAATTGCTGTCCCATTAAGAGGCATCAAGGATTTTAAGATTCTTTATAGCTTTCAGTTAAACCATCTAAATTAGTCATAAATGTTCAACCTATTTTAAAATTGTATTCCATGGATTTATTGTTTGTGCTAAGGTGGAAGACAACCTTTCCCTCAATGGAATTTGAATCTTTGCTCTCGAATCCAGAGAATAAGAATCAGACACCATGTTTCCAAGAGGAAAACTCTCTACCTAAAGAGAGAGGAAGTTGGGTTTTCTGGGGGGGGGGGGGTTTGTGATTGTTTTTGGAAGTAATTTTAAATGAGAGATTACAGAGCTTCCAGATTAGATATCGAGGCTAATGTTATGACAGAAAAGAAAAAAGTTCCTTTGCAAGAAAATCAAACCAGGGACAAGCAGAAAGAGGGGGATCTTGGGAAAGACTAGAAGAAAAAGAGACAAAGCAAAGAACCTAAATGCCAAGGGCTCCCAAGCTAAGAGACGTCCCACACTGGGGCGTTGCTTTGGGAGATGCTGGCAAGTGACCAAGATAAGAACTGCTGCTGTGGCCTCTGCTCATCAGATCTAGAGGCTTTGTTGTTGAACACTCCGGCCCAGTGAGCCATGCTGTCTGTGTCTGAGGAAGAAAATCCCTTTACCTTCACAAACTACTTCACCCAATTATTGTGGAAGGGAGACATACACAGGATGAGAGTCAACAACCCATTGAGGAAACCCACAGGAGACCTAATGGATTGGTGGGGAGAGGCTCTGTCCACTCAACTGAAAGCCAAAATAAGCATGCCTACGCACTCCATGAGATGGGACCCCATGATCTGGCCCCAGTACCTCACAGGGCTAGATGGACATGAATACCAGGATGCTCCAGTCAGGGAAGCAATAGGGCTGAGATTTAGGGCCCAAGCCCTAGAGATAGACTTGCCTGTGTGCTTATCCCAGTCAGACACTTGTGAGCAGCATAACCATGAGCAAATTGTTATAAATCTCTTCATATTTCAATTTTTAAACATGCAAAACATGGGTTAAAAATACTGCCAAACTCACAAGGTCTATATTAGGATTAAAAGAGCTAAAACATATAAAGAAATTAGAACCATACCTGTCATATAGGAAATAGTGAATGATAATGATGCCATCTAGTTGTCTATTACAGGTTTAAATTGCATCATCACCAGTATTCCAGAATTGTTAGCAATATTCAATAACCTGAAAAGTCCAATCATATTATCTCACCAATTGAGTAAAAAAAACAGCTGTTTCTAACCCCTAAGCACCTGTTATTATAATAAAATAATTGTAAGTCTTTCTGAAATATTTTTTTCCACGATGTGCTCCAGCAGACAGTGCATAGACTTGGGAGCCAAGGAGACACCTCAGAGGAGCCAACAGCCACTTATTAGCTAAGTCTTTACCTACTCATCTCAAGAAGCATCTCTAAAGAGAAGGCAAAGGGCAGTGATTCCCACTTGAGCTCCCAACCTGAGCATAGAACCTGTTTATTTTCTCTCTTTTTGGCTTTTTTCATCCTTTTGTTGCCTCTAACCTGGCTCTTGGGATGTTGTCTTGTGATTTCTCCCTCTGATCCCCAGCAAACCTGAGCCTTTGGGAACTGACCCTGGATGATCTTAGATATTAACCCATTTTCTAATTACTTCGGTTTAATTTGACACACAAGAAAAAGTGCTGTTTCCTCTTCCTGAATAGCTACTAAGTCTCTCTCTCAAGGTACAGAATTCACACTCCCCCCAATAATAGATTTGATCAGGCTTCCTTCCATTTACCATAGGCAAAAGTCACGTTTTGGCTCTTGGAAATGTTATAGATGGAAACTTTTGACAAGTGGTATCTCTGACTGGTGGAATTTAGCCATAACCAGCATTGAGAGGGGTAGAGAGAGGAGATTCTTAAAGAATAAAGCACAGCTAACAACATGTTTATAAAGAATCGCTCAGAAGGAGACCAGTGCATGTGGCAAGCTCTCTGAAGCTTCTCAGAAGAAGCCAGCATGACATCCTATGCAGACTATTCTCGCAATCTAAAAGCATGTATTTAACAAAAATAACCATGTGTATCCACTTTTGCTTGAGGTGGATTTTAGCCTTTTCATTCTCAAAATTTCTGCTTCTAAATTAGGCTATATCCCTCATAAAGAGCACTTCCTCACCTCACACAGCCTTCAACTTAGGGACACTTTCACATCAGTTGCCCTCATTCTCTGAATTACCACTTGAATTGGAAAGGGTTCTCCAGAGAAACAGACCCAAGAGGATATGTAGATAAGCATTTATTTTGAGGGCCTGGCTCACATGATCATAAAGTCAGAGAAGTCCCACAATCTGCTATCTGCAAGGGGGCAGCTGAGGAACCAGTGGTAAAGTTCCAGTCCAATTCTGAAGACCTGAGAACCAGGGGAGCCAAGAGTATAAGTCTCAGCCCTAGTCCAAAGGCCCAAGAATTGGGAGTGGGTATTGTGATGGTGCAATTCCAAAGGCCAAAGAACAGGGAACACATGTCAGAGAGGAGAAAAGGAAAGTTTCAACTCAGGCAGAGAGAGGGAACTTGTCCTTCCTCCGCCTTTTTGTTCTGTTAACGTCCTCTGTATGTGAGGCCCACCCACACCAATAAACATTTTCTTTTCCCAGTATATCAATTCAAATACTAATCTCTTCCAGAAACACCTTCACAGACACATTGAGAAATAATGTTTCAGCTATCTGGGCATCCTTTCTTCCCAAAGGGGGTACTTTGAAGGTGACCATAATGATATTCAGAAGTGAGGTACATGTATGTAGCACTTTTTCTAGGATGAGTTGACAAACTTAATTTCCAGACCTTGTATGATCCCGGAACAGGGCCCAATTAGGGAGATTTTGTAGTATTTCAGGGATGGAGTAAATGGCTTTCTACTAAGGTAGCTGTTAGTAGAATGAGTTGGAAAAGGTAGTTTTCAGAGACATTATATAGGATTACCTAGAGAATTTTATAATTGATGGGTGGTTGATTTTGAAAGAGATCTAAGTTAGAAATGCCTCAAAGTGATTTAAAATTTTTGGCTACAAGGTAATGATTAACCAGAATATTGTTTAAAGAAGACTATGTTTGGAGAAAAGATCATGAGTTCCGTCCTGAGGACATTGAGTTTGGAAAACCTTTGGAACATTTAGCTGACCACCTTAAAAAGTAAATTTGAGAGACTGGAATTCAAAATTCTTATTATTTCTTCAAGGCACTTTCTTTTTTTTTTTTTTAAATACATGTATTTTATTATTCTTCATTACATTATCCTCCCCACCCCCCAGTGGTAAGACAGAATTTATTTACAGAAAAGAATACAGAAAACACTAAAGCTCCTGGTAGAGGGAGAGAATTCAAGTGGGGAGAGAGAAGCTCTCTCCGTTTCTCTCCCAGTCTTTCCCCATCTCCT
>CAUYON010210535.1:0-18743 GCA_963573935.1 Arctocebus calabarensis | reverse complement strand
AAATTGATAGTGATCAAAACAGCATGGTACTGGCACTAAAACAGAGAGATAGATGTATGGAACAGAATAGAGAACCAAGAGATGAACCCAGCTACTTACCGCTATTTGATCTTTGACAAGCCAATTAAAAACATTCAGTGGGTTAAAGATTCCCTATTTAATAAATGGTGCTGGGTGAACTGGCTGGTGACTTGTAGAAGACTGAAACTGGACCCACACCTTTCACCATTAACTAAGATAGACTCTCACTGCATCAAAGATTTAAACTTAAGACATGAAACTATAAAAATACTGGAAGAGAGTGCAGGGAAAACTCTTGAAGAAATCAGCCTGGGTGAATTTTTTATGAGGAGGACTCCCCAGGCAATTGAAGCAGTATCAAAAATACACTACTGGGACCTGATTAAACTAAAAAGTTTCTGCACTGCTAAGAACACAGTAAGTGTAGTGGGCAGACAGGCCTCAGAATGGGAGAAAGTATTTGCAGGTTATGCCTCTGACAATGGGTTAATAACCAGAATCCACAGAGAACTCAAACGTATTAGCAACAAAAGGACAAGTGACCCCATCTCAGAGTGGGCAAAGGACTTGAAGAGAAACTTCTCTAAAGAAGACAGGCACACGGCCTACAGGCACATGAAAAAATTCTCACCATCCTTAATCATCAGAGAAATGCAAATCAAAACTACTTTGAGATATCACCTAACTCCACAAGACAAAATCCCAAAACCAGAGATGCTGGCATGGATGTGGAGAAAAAGGAACACTTCTACATTGCTGGTGGGAATGCAAACTAATATATTCCTTTTGGAAGGATGTTTGGAGAGTATTTAGAGATCTAAAACTAGACCTGCCATTCAATCTTATAATTCCTTTACTAGGTATATATCCAGAAGACCAAAAATCACATCATAATAAAGATATCTGTATCAGAATGTTTATTGCAGCCCAATTTATAATTGCTAAGTCATGTAAGAAGCCCAAGTGCCCATCGACCCATGAATGGATTAATAAATTGTGGTACATGCGTACCATGGAATACTATGCAGGCTTAAAGAAAGATGGAGACTTTACCTCTTTTATGTTTACATGGCTGGAACATATTCTTAGCAAGTATCTCAAGAATGGAAGAGAAAGTATCCAATGTACTCAGCCCTACTATGAAGGTAATTTACAGGTTTCATATGAAGGCTTTAACTCAACTATAGCACAAGAATATGGGAAGGGGGGGAGTTTAGGGTGGAGGGAGGGTAATTGGTGGGGCCACACCTACAGTGCATCTTAGAAGGGTACAGGCGTAACTTACTAAATGCAGAATACAAATATCTTCATATAGTGATTAAAAGGCCATGAAGGCTATATTAAACAGTTTGATGAAAATATTTCGGATTGTATATGAAGTCAGTACATTGTGCCCCATGACTGTGCTAGTGTACACAATTATGATTTAATAAAAATAAATAAATAAATAAAAATGTAATAAAAAATAAAAAAAGATAACAAAAAAAAATACTATAAACAACTTTACACACATAAATTTGGCAACTGAGACAAAATAAACCAATTCTTCTGAAAAACCCCACCAAGTACTATCACCCACTTAATATGAATAATCCTATGACTGCTAAGAAAATTGAACTTGCAATTTAAAAACTCTCCCCAGAAAAATCTTTTAGGTGCAAATAGTTTCACTGGAAAATTCTAGTCAATGTTTAAAGAGGAATTATCACCAATTCTATCTAACAGGATCTCCCAGAAAATCAAAGAGGAAATAAAACTACCTAATTCATATTATGAAGCTAGTATTACCTTAATTCTAAAACCAAACAGTACAAAATAAGAAAACTATAAACTAATGATCTTCATAAACATAAGGAAAGATTTTTCTTAATAAAATATTAGAAAATGGAATTCAACAATATATAAAAACAGTTTTACCCCAAACCAAGAAAGGTTCATTTCAGAAATACAAATCTGGTTCAGTAATCAGCCAATGTAATCTACCCTATTAACAGGCTTTAAAAAATCACAGACTCATTAATTGATATAGAAAAGCAACTAACAAAATTCAATACTCATTCATGATAAAAATTTATGAAAAAGAGGAACAGAGGGCACTTCCTCAACTTGATAAAGTGTATCTATAAAACACTCACAGGGAGCATTGTTCTTAACGGTGAAAGACTGAATGCTTTCCCCTAAGATTGGGAACAAGGCAAGGATGTCAATTCTTAGCACTGTATTTCAACCTAATACTGAATGTGTTAGTCATTCAATAAGGTGAGAAAAGGGATATCGGCATACAGACCAGGAAAAAATATATAAAACTGCCCATATTTGCAAATAAAATTATCTTCTACTAGAAATTCTCAAGGAATCTAGCAAATGCTCCTAAGGTCAAGGAGGTAAGGTCAAGAGATATGAGATAAATATATAAAAATCAATTACTAGTGATAAGCATGAGGATACTAAGATTAAAAATATAATATCATTTAAAATAACTAAATAAAGGAAATAGATATAAATCTAACAAAACATTAATTTTATGTTGAAAATTGTATAATGCTGATTAAAGTTATTAAAGATCTAAATAAGCAGATATACTGTGTCATGCACTAGAAACTCAATGTAGTAAGGACATTAGTTCTCTCCAAATTGATACACAGGTTTAACACAATTGCTATCAAGTTTTCAACAAGATTTTTTTGTTGATACAAACAAGTTTATTCTTTCTTTGCAGTTTTTTGTTTTTTTTTTTTTTGCTGGGCTGGGTTTGAACCTGCCAGCTCAGTATATGGGGCCAATGTCCTATTCCTTTGAGCCACAGGCGCTGTCCCAAGTTTATTCTTTTTAAAAAAATTTTTTCTTCTAAAAATACAGAAATATGGAAATTCTAAATATGGAAAGATAGAATTACTAAAACAATTTTGGAAAAGGGGGAATACAGTGGAAGGAATTAGTCTATCTGATAACTCTGTATGTGGCTCAATACAGCAGTCAAGATTGTAATATATTAATGGACACATGGACACAAAGATCAAACAGAAGAGAAGATCTAGAAATAAATCCACACAAATATGCCAAAATGATTTTGACAAAGATCAAAAAAGACAACCTTTCAATAAATTATAATACAGCAATTAAAAAGAAAGCAATACACTAAAAAAAATTGCAAAATCCTTGCAAACCACTTATCTCAACATAGGACTAGTATCTATGATATATAAAAAGTCTCAGAACTCAATAGTCCAAAATAATCCTATTCAAACACAGACAAAGGACAAGAAAAGATACCTCGCCAAAGAAGATAACATAGATAGCAAAATAACACACAAAAAGATGTGCTTATTAAATTAAACTATACTGTACTAACTCATCCAAGATACACACATACACATAGACACAGAGAGTAACTCCAGATGTTTAAAGATTTAAAGGCTTACATCCTCTCTTCTTCAATGCTCACAGTGCCTCCTCTGTATTGTCTACATTATAGTGACCAAAGTAGGGTACCTAATAGGTCCTTTAGTTACTTCTCTATTTCATTTTAATGAGAGAAAACAGAATTATATGTAAGAAAGTAATACAAACCAGCATCTCTCTCAACATCTTTTTTCTTTACTCGCTTAATCTTCTTCTTTAGGACTTTCATGAGGAAATTAGCAAATTTATTGTTTTCTCCAATAGCTGTTTGGAAACCAGCATAGAGTGCCTTTTCTTGTTCCTGGAGCTTGCTGATTTCACTCTTTTTCTCTTCCATCTCTTTAAAAGTTTCATTTATTTTCCACTAAATGGATAAAAACAGGAATGAAAGACAAACAAAATATTTCTGATAAACAAGTTTCAGAGAGCAATGTACTTTATAATGCAAGATTACAGTCTACAAACATTTTTTAAGCCTTCTTAATAGAATTTTTATGTTTCTGATTTTACAAGCCATCTTTTTTGTTATTGTTTTGAGACAGAGTCTTACTACGTTGCCTTAAGTAGAGTATTGTGGTGTCACAGCTCACAGCAACCTCAAACTCTTGAGCTTAAGCAATTCTCCTGCCTCCGTCTATGAGCCATCTTTAATTTGGTTAGAAGTTTATAATTTCTTTTGTAAAAGTCAGTTAAACTCAGAATTAGAAAGGCTGGTCAATGTTAAGATCCTCAAAAATCTAAATAAAACAAAATATATTGACACATAGATGTCAGTCAATATTTTTGCAAGCATATTCTCAAAAACAAAAGATTTCTTTGGTATTGACATATGTTAACTAAATTGAAAAGACTCATCATTTTTAGTGAAACTGACATACTCTAGAACTCATTGTTCTGTATAGGATATCTACTTAATAGAGTCCTTCTTTTAAAACAAAAATAGTATAATTTACATCTTTAAATTTAACAAAGGGACATAACAAAGAAACTTGTTTTCTATGATATTCAATTATATATTATAATGAAACTATCATACTTAAGAAACTCACAGCTTCTTTTCTAGTTATATTTATAAGGATAATATATAATCAAAATTCTATTTTATATGATACACATAGCTGGTACAACAAATAGACTTTTAAAATCACATAAATGAAATATAAAGCTCACTTTGAATGTTTTATTCTCATATCTTACAAATCATTAGATTAAATTCACTAAAAATATCCCATTTGTCTCTGACCACAGATATTAAAGATGGAGAGAAGTGGGAATAATAAGAAAAAGGCAGAGGGAAGAGAAAACAAGAGATGGGAGCAGAACATGGGGGAAAACTGAGAAATGGAAAAAAAAGTTAAAAAGAACCAAGTTCCCTCTATAACTAAGGGAGCAGCCAGCTAGGAGTCTCCTGGCTGCTCATACTTGCATGAACTGCTCCTCTTTGTCTAAGGAATTAACACGCTCTTGAAGTATGTTCTCCTGTTTTTCAAAATTCTTGAGGAGAAGCATTTCTTGAAATAGTGTGATATGATGAAGGTCAGATAATTTCATCTGAATATCTAGCTTCAGTTTCTGATGTCTCAGGACACGGAGTTCTGCATCAAAAGTGACAATCAATTCTTTGATCTGAGAAGGAAAAAAGATTTGAGGATATAGAAGTTAAGAATAGGTAAATCAATTTTTAACCTAATGGTACTAATTTATTTAAACTAATTTATTTTTCATTATATCCTTATTATGGATGGAGAATTATGTGTACATATATGTATTCACATAAATTAATTCATAAATTGCATCAAATTTATATAGATTAATTTATTAAGTGGTAAGAATTCTGCAATTACAGTCCTTCCAGCTTATTTCTTTACCACTGATTAAGCCATCAATCAACAGTGCCATCTTGGTGCACAGTACAGACTGCACAGCTTTTGGAGTAGTTGTGTTTGTCTCTGTCTCTTTATTCCCCATGGTATTGCTACATTTATACAGTGAGCACGAATAAATATCTTCCCCAATTTCTTATTTTGAAAATTCTCAAACCTACAGAATGGTAAATATTTTTGAATAGATAAATATAATCAGGGAGCCACAAAAAAGCCCAATCTTATTGTTTTACAGATGAAGAAATAGAGGCTGAAAGTGATTTTTCTGAAATCAAAGCTGATTGGGATAAGAACCTAAGTATCTCCAGTCCTGGTCCTAACTTTATTCCATTGTGGTTCTAATAATTTCAAGTCCTCAGTTTTGCCCCTAATTTTGGCTCAGCTCTCCCAACCCTCATCCTAAAAGAGATGTATTGGTCAAGAGAGAGCACCAAGGGCTGATTCCACCAAGAAAACTAGTACCATAGGAAGAGATAATCCATTCTATATGATTAGGCTGTACATGAGAGGAGGCCTCAACTGTCAATATCCTGGAGGAAGGGAGAGCCCAGACCAGCGGCTGAGGAAGAAAAAGAGGTTGGGACAGTGAAATTGCCAGGAAATCTGAGAAAACTAAGAATAACAACAACAACAATAAGAGTGAAGAGAGAAGAAAAAAATAAACTTTTATTATTTATTTATTTATTTTTAGAGATAGAGTCTCGCTTTGTTGCCCTTGGTAGAGTGTCATGGCATCACAGCTCACAGCAACCTCCAGCTCTTGGGCTTAGGCGACTCGCTTGCCTCAGACTCTCTAGAAGCTGGGACCACAGGCACCCACCACAACACCCGGCTATTTTTTTTTTTTTTTGTAGTTTGGCTGGGGCTGGGTTTGAACCTGCCACCCTCAGTATATGGGGCCGGCGCCCTACTCATGTACATGGTGTACATGGCTGGCACCTTAGCCCATTGAGCCACAGATGCCGCCCCTAAACTTTAAAATAAATATGGCTACAGACCATGTTTGGGTTTCTCTTTAATACTTGTTCAACAAATTTGAATTACTTCTCCATTTCTTCTGAAGTAGGACTATATTTTCTTCAGTGTAACACCATTCTTAAGTGGACCATAAACTTTTTAAGGGTTATATTTGTTTTATTTTCTCTTGCCTCAATAGTCTTATGTCTTTCTTGAGTATGGTATCTCTACTACCTAGCCATCATAGAATGTCCAATAAATATTTTTAAATTAATAAAATAGGCTCGGTGCCTGTGGCTCAATGGGCTAAGGTGCCAGCCACGTACACCTGAGCTGGCGGGTTCGAATCCAGCCAAGGCCCGCCAAACAACAATGACGGCTGCAACCAAAAAATGGCCGGGCATTGTGGCGGGCACCTGTAGTCCTATCTACTTGGGAGGTGGAGGCAAGAGACTCGCTTGAGCCCAGGAATTGGAGGTTGCTGTGAGCTGTGATGCCACAGCACTCTATCCAGGGTGACAGCTTGAGGCTCTGTCTCAAAAAAAAAAAATTAATAAAATAAACTAGTTACAATTAAATCAATGAAAACTCTTGACTGAATATCTATTACATGTGGCATTGTCCTAGGTCTAGGCAATGCGGGACAATCAGAAGATGTGTATGTGGGCCTTTGCTCAAGAATGGGATAATCTAATTTGTAAGACAAAACTGACACACATGAAATAGAAAGAAAAATTAGTGTAAAATCACTAATCACAGGTGCAATTGGAATTGAGAAAAAAGGAGAGAATAGAGGGTTTGGATCTTCTATGCTTTGAATGATGACTCAATTCTGGAAGGATGTCATCACAGGTAGAAGGAAATAGCAAAGGAAAAAAGCACAGATAAAAACACAGAAAGCTCTGGGAGGGAAAGGGGGGAGTGGGGAGAGTCAGGAATAGTGAGGAAGTAGGGCTGGACAAAGTCACGTTAATGGTGAAGAATGAGGGTGGGATGTTTTAGGGGTGCCATCAGGAGATGGACCTGGAAAGATGCAGAGGAAGGAGATGCCATACAACCAGTGGGAGGAAGCTAACTATCCTAAAAAGCTTCTTTCCTTTCTATTCAGAGCATAGGCTATATAATTGGCTCTAGTCTGCTCCTGATTTTGCTAGAAATAAAAACAGTTGCCATTCCAGTTCCAGACAATTTCAAAACCAGTAATCAACATGCCACTAACGGGGCAAATCAGACAGTAGAGGCGGAGGATGATATGAAAAGCAGAGAGTGCTCATTTCTCTGTACCATTTGTAATCGTGTTCTATCCGTCACCTGAAAGCTGCTCCTCCACTTCCCCTTCTCCCTCAATTCACTTCGATGCCATCTAAATGAAACATGGCTCTGCCTTTCATTCTTAGTCAGCTTTCTAAAAAGGAAAAAGTTTTAAAAATCCAAGGTTCTGGGCAGAGCACAGTGATTTTCATAAGGCGAAGGAAGGGGAGGAAGCCAAGCCACCAGTGAGTGATGAGCTAGTCAGGGTTTGGGGAAGGTTCATGTTGAGAAATTTAAGATTTAAAAAAAGAAAATAGACCTAATACTCTCCCTGCTTTTCTCTCCTTTAGTTACAAATAGGAACAGCTTCACCCCTTACCCTGTTGACCAAATACTGTTGCATGTACAAGTGTTTAATCTCTTCCCTCTTCATAACCTCCAGCTCCACATCAGTTGGTTCTGCTTTCTCAAATTCCAAAATATTTGAAAGATCTGGACTAAGTCCTGATCCCTTTGATGATCTAAGTATTGACTCTCGTGTCATGACATCCCCATCCTTTCCAGGAGAAAGTTTGTGAAATGCTCCACCTATGCCTGTGGACCCTGTCTGTTCCACTTGAGGGGACTTTTCATCCTTATTTTTTATCTGCTGTTCTTTAAAATTTAGAAGAGTTTCCTCATCATACTGAAATCTCTTCTCTGGAACCTCATCTGGTTGTATCTGAGGGACTTGGGGAATGGGGATATGCTTGAATATGGGAAGAGTCGACTGAATGGTCTTCAGTTCTTGGACCAGACACTGAATTTCCTCAATAATAGCCACTTTAAGGTCTCGAAGAGAGAGGATGCACTTGTTCATGTGTCTTTTCTTTCCATGGACCTGAAAAGAAGAGGAGGAAGCACAATGACAACCCTCTCACAAAGGACAGTGTGAAATATGATTTACCCTTGTGCCCTGACTGATAGGCTTAGCACAAATTCAAGATAAGAATGTATCTGATCAGCCCCATTCACCACCAAGTTATCCTTTTTCTCAAGATTTTAAGCGTTCCTCCCTGCCCCCCCCCCCCAGCAATCTCCAAGATGGAAGAACAGTCTAATGTGACCTCTGGTAACCTTTTGCATTCCATGATTGGTTCCCATCAGCTGGCTCATATGGCTGAGTTCTTTTGTCCTCTTTCACTACTCCTTAGCAGTCTTTCCTGCAGCCTGTGCTCATCTGGATACTGTTCCAAGGGATGGAGGGAAAGGCCACTGACTCCCTTTCCCTGCTGGAACTCAAATCTCTTTGGCTTAGACACACTTAGGACTGCCCACTTAGGGCCAAACTACAGGGTAGTCCATTTTCACACTGTATTTTGGCCCTGTGGTAACTGTTATTCCTTGTGTAGGCAAAATCATAATCCTAAATTTCAGTACCATGTCACATCTCTGCCTCCAGGTAGAGAGCTATAAATGCCCATTGCTCTTTTATCACCAGCTCTCTCTCTACTCTGCATTTTCTAAATGTCATTATCAGAGCCTAAAGGCACATGGACCTCTAACTGCTGTGTGCAGTTAGGCTACTAGATGGGTCCAAAGGCCATTAAGAGTAACTTTGCATAAATATAGAGTTTAAAAAATAAAATATCTAGGGCTGGGTGAGGTGGATTGCCTGAGCTCACAAGTTCAAGACCAGCCTGAGCCAGAGCGAGACCCCCAACTCCAAAATAGCCAGGTATTGTGGTGGGTGCCTGTAGTCCCAGCTAATAAAGAGGCTGAGGGAAAAGAAAGCTTAAGCCCAAGAATTTGAGGTTGCTATGAGCTGTGATGCCGTAGCACTCTACCAAGGGTGACAAAGTAAGACTCTGTCTCAAAAAAATAAATTCATTAAATTAAATTAAAAATAAAATAAAATATCTAAAGTCACTTCTTCAAGCAGGCTTACAAAATTTACCTACATATTCACTATCCATGAAGCAAAAATATCATAACAAAATAGAGGAGATGTTTTACATACTTGAAAATAAACCTTTAAAGCACTGAGGTTTAAACACTAAAGGCAGCACTTGGGTGAGTAGGGAATTTCTTCTAAAGTACCTAAAGAATGAGGATTAGGTCTCCAAAAACAAAGCCAAACTGCTCTGATATCCATAAGGCCTACCTCTTTGAGAATCCTCTTCCCATACCAATTTTTCCTTGCTAGATTTTGATGTAACACACAAACCTAAACACTGGCTAAGGAAAGGGGATAGATAATAAAATATTTTTAGTTTTTAGTTTTTGTTTTTAGATAAAGTCTTACTCTGTCACCCTTGGTACAATGCTATGGAATCATAACTCACAGCAATCTAAAACTCTTGGGTTCAAGTGATCCCCTTGCCTCAGGCTCCCAAGTAACTGGGACTACAGGTGCCTGCCACCACACCCAGCTATTTTTAGTAGAGATAGGGTCTTACTCTTGCTCAATAAACTATTTGTAAAATGCTTAGCTTTTCAATGATTCTGAATTTGACTATGACAATAATAACAGTTCATTGATTTTAATCATTATATTAACCCTGTAAGGTAGATGAGACATGTCTTATTGGTATTAATACCCCTTTCATAGATAAAAGGCTTACGGAGATTTACATGACTTAGCACTAAGTTCACATGGTTTACGTGACAAAGAGGAAAATACAACTCTGGTTTTCTGATTGTAGAATTAGGTGTTCTACATTTTTTATGCTGCCATTTTAACAAAGTAGATTTCAGTATAATTTAATTAGGTTAAGTACATCACACCTAGGCACCTTCTCTGGCTGGACTATAAAATTTCAGGTTGGATGACTAATAAATTGTGATCACAAGAACATTTCCCTATAATGACAGATGGAACATGATGGACAGACAAGAATTACCTTAGATAAACAGCCCAAAAAACAATCCAAATAATACTAATACTGTGTCCACAATGTCCATTGTGGCCAGTAAGGTAGAGTTACAAGCTATGAAAATTTATTTGTGAATATGAATTGCCATATCAGGATCCTTAGGCGAATCATTTATAATCATTTATACCCTTCCCCCAGAGTACTTCATTTCCATTTGTCAGAAAATCACAAAATATTCAGAGTACTATATCTGTGATACAATTGCTACTTTATCAATATGATGTAACCTGTATAAACATTAGATAGTCAAGTATCAAAATGTCCAGAAAATAGTAGCTTAAATGCACTCTAAGCCTTGAAGTGTAAAAAGTCACTTGTCAGCTCAAATGGTGATTAATATGGCAGAAAAAGGAAATTTTTAACAAGAAAATGAAGATTAGAAATCAAATTGCTAGCTATTTGGAGGAATGCAGAGAGAGTCAAAAAGAAATATATTAATTGGTAAATATTGAGTTACCTAGAAAAATCCTTTTCCTCTAAGTCCCTTGGTGGTCTGTGGTAGCCAAAAACTAAGACCAATAAAGATATTTTTTTAATTTCAGAGATTCGAAGCTCACAGAATATAATGCTTTCACCCATGTGACTGGTATTGAGCCATATAATTAATGTGAAATCTGGTTCTGCCATGTTAGCTGACTAATCATAGACAAATAAGTCTCTTGTCCTGTCTAGGCCTCAGTTTCCTCATTTTTTTAAATGAGAGCATCCTTGATAATCATGAAAGTCTTTTTTTTTTCCTTTTTCCTTTTTTGTTTTTGAGACAGAGTCTCACTTTGTCACACTCAGTAGAGTGCTATAGAATCACAGCTCATAGCAATTTGAAACTCTTGGACTTAAGCAATTTTCTTGCCTCAGTTTCCCAAATAGCTGGGATCACAGGCATACGCCACAATGCCTGGCTATTTTTTGGTTGTAGTTGTCATTGTTGTTTGGCAGGTCCAGGCTGGGTTCAAACCCGCCAGCTTCAGTGTATGTGGCTGGCACCCCAGCCACTGAGCTACGGGTGCCAAACCAGTCCTAAATCTCTATGGTTCTATATACTCATTGACCACATAGGGAAACAGGTGAGTAGAATTTAATTGAAAACCCAAAGTGCTTTCTCACTGCCATAAAATCTGTGGGTAAGTACCAAAGAGTCTAGGTGTCCTAGTTCCTCTTCTTTCTTGGCAGCATTTATCCTCATGTGCTCAGGTATCTTATAATCTGGCGCTGTCTTCAGATTGAAATCTCCCATATACAACTGGGCTTCTTTGATGGCTATTAGGTCTTTGGGGTCTTCATAGTCATCAGCAGGTTTACTCTTATATCTGTGAGAAAAAAAGATGACCCAGAAAAAATATAATAATAAACTCTAATTTTTCTATTTTAAGATTGGTAGACATTCAAAATACTTCATAGAGCAAAAGTACAATTCTGAATCTGTGATGTCACTTTTATCTGTCCAAGCACTTTTTAGAAGTTAATTAATATTTTTAAAGCATCCCAAGCAAAATAATATATGGCTAAATAAATATAAACAAATTGGCAGATTATGCTAAAATAACCTGAATTACTTTGGTTCACTTCTAAACAATTAACACTAACATTATTATTTATTACCTTAATAGACCTTGAGCCCTAGAAATTGGGTGTTTTTTTAAATGTCCTAAGAAATCAAATATTTTTATTACATAAATGACTGTCATAAAATTTTTTTAAAAAGGTATCTAGTTCAAGATGATAGCATTAGCATATATTCACGTATTTTCCTCCCTCTCTCTCTCCCCAAATTCCATGGGAAAAATAATATAGAAGTGTAAAAAGTTATATAATTAGGAAAGCTGAGAACAGGATAGAAAGCTAGGAGAAAACCAGTAAAATTGATACATTTCTAGAAGACAGAAAGAAGATGAAATTACATTAGTGAATAAACCAAACCAGAGAAAATTATAGCCCAGAATACCCACAGGAGCAGGTTACAAAAGGATTGAATATAATCTTCTTGGTAAGTCCCTAGGAGGCACTAAGTAAGTAGGTATGGAGAATAGAATGGAATGATAGGCATACTTTGCAAAATTGATTAAAGGAGTGAAAAAGAATGACCAAACTAGTTGGAGCCTCTCAAACTTTCCCATCTCCACATATGCAAAACAGTAATAACCTTTATGTCCAAACTGAAACTGAAGAACTATTCTCAATAGGAATTGAACTCTGCATGGTAATTACTACAGTGCCTAAAGGTATGGGAGTTGGCAATCCACTGTGAGGCTCTTATTTGGGAAACCCTAACATAATATACGTGTCTAAAGTGGTCAGAACTTGTGGAAAAGAATATTAGAGCTACACAAAGAAATACCTCCAGAAAATCACACAGGGCTCTTTAGTTTTTGCTTGAATATTAATCTGTACATGTATAATGTGAAATATTATGAATCTGAGCAAGGAACAATCTCTGAGAACCTTACCAATTACTGGGAAGCTGCAAAAAAATAATTCTCACAGTTTACAAAGGGGTGGGAATCACTCATGTTCCCACTAGCTGGAGACAACTTGTTGAACATAGGGGACATTGAAGAATGACCCTAAAAGAGTGATATCTCCAAAGAGGGAAAGACATAGAAGACATGAACAACATGGTCAATCACCTTATCCTGACCGGCATTTATAAAACATACCCAACAATACAAGAAAGCATACTCATCTCAAGTAAATATTGAACTTTCATGAAGGCAGACTACATGCCAAGCCACAACATAGTTCTCAATAAGTATAAAAGAATTTAAATCATACAGCCTGTTTTCTATGACCACAAAACATTAAATTAGAAATCTAACAGAAAGTTTACCGGATGAACAACACCATTTCTCCTGTTACTCTCTTTCTCTCTTTCTGTCTTTCTCTCCTTTTCTCCAATTATTTTCTTTCAATTCCCCCCCCTTGCCTTTTTTTTCCCCTTCTTTTTGTCTTTCTCCTTTCTCCTTATTTACTCATCTCTTCTTTTTGGCCTTATACCAAAAGGTCATTTCAAAAACTAAGCTCCGAGACAAGATAATTAAAGTGAAGGAGGTAGTGAGAAGGAAAAAGAAGGGGAGGGAAGTGAACAAGAAGAAAATACCCAAGGAAGAACCAACAGAAAAATTCTGACAATGTGAAAAAACAAAACAGAACACCCTCCAAGAGACCATGATGCAGCTACTGCAGAGCATTCCACCTATAAAGAATTAATGGAAAATGACAGAAAGGCAATTTAAAATACAGATGCCAAAGGCAATAAAGAGAATTGGCAAGAAGGTAGAAAAACAGACCAAAAAATGGACAAAAGATATGAAGAATATAGAAAAGACCTGGTACAGCTTAAGGAATTGAAGGAGTCAATCCCGGAACTTTATGGG
This sequence comes from Arctocebus calabarensis, assembly GCA_963573935.1. Lineage (NCBI taxonomy): Eukaryota > Metazoa > Chordata > Mammalia > Primates > Lorisidae > Arctocebus > Arctocebus calabarensis. The sequence goes on along the minus strand of CAUYON010210535.1, from coordinate 4,943 downwards.
ACTTCATGAAGTGCTCAAACATATAAATTATAGGTCCCCCAGAAGGTGGAAAAGAATGTCCCAAAGGAATGGCAGACCTACTCTAGGATCCTATAAATAAAAATTTCCCATGTTTCACTAAAGATTCTAAAACATTCCTTTTAGAGGGATATTGAACCTGGGGTCATCTTAACGTAAACAGAATATCTACAAGACACATTGTAATGAACCTTTCCAAAGTCAAGAAGAAAGAGAATATTCTGCAAGCAGCAAGGAATACCATTTGACCTGAGGGGCAGATCCATTACAATAACAGCAGACTTTACTTTTCAGTTGAAACTTTCTAAGCCAGAAGAGAATGGTCATCTACCTTTAACCTTCATAAACAGAATAATTTTCAGCCCAGAATTCTGTACCCTTGTAAACTAAGCTTCAAAATCAACAAAGAATTCCAATTATTTACTGATATGCAAACACTGAGGAAGTTTGCCACAATAAGACCAGCCCTACAGGAAATACTTAGATCTTTTCCCCACACTGAACATCACAGTGGACCACCAATGAAGTAAACACCCCAAAACTAAAGGACAAAACTTTGCTTCCAAAATGGCACAAAGGATAAAACTAACCAACTGACTTTCACCAAATAAGATATCTAGAACTCCACCACACTTATCAGTTCTCTCAATAAATGTTAATGGCTTGAATTCCCCACTGCAGAAGCACAGGCTGACTGATTAGATAAAAAAGCACAAACCATCCATATTCTGTATCCAGGAAACACACCTTACCTCAAAGGACAAAACAAGACTCAGGGTGAAGGGTTGAAAAACAATATTTCAGGCAAATGGAGATCAGAGGAAAAGAGAGGTTGCAATATTACTTTCTGACACAAATGTATTTAAAGCAACTAAAGTTAAGAAAGACACAGTGTGGTCACCTCATACTGGTCAGGGGAACAATACAAGAGAAGGATATTTCAATTCTAAATATTTATGCACCCAACTTAAATGCTCCCATATTTATGAAACAGATCATGATTGGTCTGAGCAATATGATATCCTATAAGACCATAATAGCTTCTCTAAATAGAAACTAAACAAAGATAAAAGGAGCTTACAGGACACACCATCCTCAAGCTAAGGGATCCTCTCATCAACCCAAGCAACATACTCCAAAATAGATCATATCCTAGGATATAAATCAAACTTCAACAAAATTAAAGAATTGAAATTATGCTGTTTATCAGACAATAAGGCAATAAAAATGAAACTCAATTGCATAAAATTTTCATCCCCACACAAAGCATGGAAATTAAACAACTTTATGCCAGATGACAGTTGGGTTAAGGATGAGATAAAGAAGGAAATTGTTAAATTCCTCAAACATGAAGTTGTGAGTTACCAAAACCTGTGGGATAGTGCAAAAGCAGTCCTAAGAGGAAAATTTAACACATTAGATGCTTATATCTTAAAAACAGAAAGAGAGCACATCAATAACCTAATGAATCATCTTAAGGAAGTGGAAAAGGGAGAGCATTCTAATCCCAAACATAGCAGAACAAAAGAAGTAACCAAAATTAAATCAGAAATAAATAAAATTGAAACAAAACAATCATTCAGAAAATTAATGAAACAAAAAGTTGGTTCTTCACAAAGATAAAGTAGATAAATCTTTGGCCAGACTGAATAGCTTCTGTACACCTAAGGAGACAACTAAAGCAAAAGACAACTATCACAATGGGAAAAGATTTTTTCATATTATGAATTGGACAAAAGCTTGATAACTAGAATCTACAGAGAACTCAAATTAAGCAACAAGAAAAGACTCAACAATCATTTATACAAGTGAGGCAAGTGAGATGAACAGAACCTTCTCTAAGAAGGCAGATTCATGGCTAACAAACATATGAAAAAATAGTCATTGCTCCTAATTATCAGAGAAATACAAATCAACACCACCCTGAGATATCACCTAACCTTATTCTCACATGTGATGTGAGAATGGCCCACATCACAAAGTCTCAAAGCTGCAGATGTTGGCATCGATGTGGAGATAAGGGAACACTTTTACACTGCTGGTGGGACTGCAAACTAATGCAACCCTTTTCAAAGGAAGTATGAAGAATACTCAAAGAACTCAAACTAGACCTCCCATTTGATCCTGCAATCTCATAACTGAGCATCTACCCAGAAGAAAAAAAGTCACTTTATCATAAGGACATTTGCACTAGGCTAGTCATCGCAGCTCAATTTACAATGGCCAAATTGTGGAAACAAACTAAATGTCCACCAATCCAAAAATGGATTAACAAGTTGTGGTATATGCATTTCATGGAATACTATTCAACCACTAAAAAAGATGGTGACTTTACATCTTTCGTATTAACTTGGATGGAGGTGAAATACATTCTTCTTAGTAAAGTATCACAGGAATGAAGAAGCAGGAGGGGTAGGGCAAGATGGCTGACTGGCAACAGCTTCCAAAAGAGGTCCTGTCCAAAAAAAGATAAAGAACAGAAACTGCCCAGTTAAGTTGAAGACTAGGAGCCCAGTCAAGAGAGAGAAGTGATACCTGCAGGTTACCTCTGCTGAGGAAAGCTGCAACTCCAAGAAAGCAAGTTTTAGGTACAAAATTCATCTGAAAAGAAAAGTATCTGTCCCCTCCCCCAAGAAAACTGTGGTTTTTCTGTTTCCTTTCTTTTTTCTCTTCATTTGCTCCTGCAGGTTTTCTACAAAAATGCGGTGAACTGTGGACCTCCTGTCTCACCCAATGGGAGAGTGCTATGGGAAGTGGGGACTGCTTCCTCAGAGGGACCCTGCTGTGACTCTGAACACTTTCTTGGTAGGCAGAAAAACTGAACTAAACTTTTCCCTGCCATTCTGAACTCACAGCAAACCTTTCCCCCCTTACCTGATGAATCAGAAGCCTGACCCCTGCTGAGACAGAAGGAACAGGTTTTTGAGCAGCGCCGGACCTTCCTGTCTGCTGGACCAGGTGCCTCTCACCCCCTGCAAGAGACTCTGGGGGCCGCGCCAGCCTCCCCTGCTACCCACCCCAGCCAGGAACTCTGCTGGCAACAACCTGGCCAGGGATGCTGCCGATGACCACACGGCCCCGCACTCGCAGGGCCTCCACATGCCCTCTCTGGCGAGGGACTCTGTCAGTGACCATACGACCCTGTACCCTGCGCCTGCCCATGCCCGCCGGGCCTCCACACGCCTGCCCTGGCCAGGGTCTCCACCAGTGATGTGGACTCACACCCTGTACCCACCAGCCTCCGGAAGCTCTTGCCAGCCTGAGACTCTGCCAGCAACCATGCCTCACACACACCAGGCCTCTGCCCACGCAGACCAGGAACTCCAGGAGCCATGCAACCCACATCCTCCCTCCTGTACCTTCCCTGCCTCTGCATCAACCCCGCCCATCTGGCCAGGGACTCTGGAAGCTGTACCACTCGGGCCCTCCCTCTGGAGCCCTCCCCACCTCTGCACAGAGCCTTCCACCTGGCCAGAGACTGCTGGAGCCAGGGATCCTCCTTGCCAAAGACACCAGATGCCAGGCACTCAGAACCATGTGCACCATCCCATGCACTGCTGCTGGATCTGGGAGTGCCACACTCCAGAGTTACTCCCACAACCAGAGCTCCCTGGCTGATGCAGTCCCAGAGTCACTCCCTACAAAGATCCAGCAACAATAGAGTGATCCCACTGGGATCTAATCTTAGTGAGACACCTCCTCAACTCTGAGGACGGCCAGAGGCAATGGTGAAAAACAACAATGAGGGGGAATCAACGGGAAAACTCTGGCAACATGAATAATCACAGTAGATCAACTCCCCCAAGGAATGACAAAGCAGGAGCAGCACAAGATCCCATGCATAAACAAATGGCTGAGATGTCAGAAATCGAATCCAGAATCTGGATAGCAAATAAGATCAATAGAATGGAGGAAAAAATGGAATTAGAACTTCAAGCAGTAATCCAAAAGATATCTCAAGAATTTAGTGAATTCAAAGACAAAATGACCAAAGATTTTGACACATTGAGAGAAGAAGTTGCAGCCCTCTAACATCTAAGAAATACAGTAGAATCCCTTAGTAACAGAATGGAACAAGCAGAAGAAAGGATTTCTGACATTGAAGACAAAGCTTTCAAATGCTCCCAAACATCCAAAGAGGAAGAGAAATGGAGGGCAAAAACAGAATAGTCTCTCAGAGAGCTCCGGGATAATTTGAAGAAAACAAATGTTCACTTTATTGGGATCCCTGAAAGTGATGAAGTGGCTTCACAAGACACAAAGTCTCTTCATCATTAGATTATGAAAAAGAACTCTCCAGACATGCTAAGAGATTCTGAAATTCAGATAGCAGACAGTTTCAGAACTCCAGCACTACTCAACCCAAATAAGACATCCTCCAAACACATCATAATCAATTTCACTAAAGTTAATATGAAGGAGTAAATTCTGAGAGCAGCCAGACATAAGAACCATAATCTACAAGGGGAAGAATATTAGAATAACTGCAGATCTCTCTGCTGAAACTTTTCAAGCCAGAATAGGGTGGTCATCGACTTTTAATCTCCTAAAACAAAATAACTTTCAACCCAGGATCCTGTATCCAGCTAAACTGAGTTTCATTTATGATAGAGAAATTAAATACTTTAATGACATCCACATGTTGAAGAATTTGCCGTAACTAAAGAAGCTCTCAAGGATATTCTCAGACCTATCTTCCATAATGACCAGTGTAATCCTCCACCACAAAAGTAAACCCACTCAGAAACTTGATCAAATTCCAACTTCCACAGTCAGGAAAGAATTAAAAATGTCCACTGGACTTTTGAAAGGTTTATCAATATTCTCTATTAATATGAATGGTTTAAACTGTCCCCTAAAGAGACATGGGTTGGCTGACTGGATACAAAAACTCAGGCCAGATATCTGCTGCATACAAGAATCTC
>CAUYON010210534.1:0-16231 GCA_963573935.1 Arctocebus calabarensis | reverse complement strand
TTTTTTTATTAATTATTTTTTATTATTTATACATTGATGCATTTATGGGATTCAGTGTACTGCTTCGATATACAATGTGAACTGTTTACATTGAACTAAGTAACACATCCATCACAATTATACTCATTTCTTAATAGTTTTGTAGCACTTTTAAAACAAAAATTAAAGACTATCCATCATTTTACATTTTTTAACAAACTATAAGTAGTGATAGCACATACAATTAACCTTTATAGTTTATTTTCCACACACTGATTAAGCAAACTTTTGCCTATTATTTCAATAAGACCCTTACAATTTCAAGAACAGTAGGTAATATTTTTGTAGAAATAAATAATATAATATATGTCAATTTCCTAGAACTGCACCTGAATTTCTGGTTTTTAGTTATATTTTTATTAGTTTAAGTCAACTGCCAACAAATTTGATTTTAAAGCATTATAACATATGGAAAAATTATTTTAAAAAGTATCATTCTTATAGTGGATTAGTCAATATTTTTTGCTTTCCCAAATTAGTGACCCTTTTTTTTTTCAAGTCTTTTTGTGACAAGCATATTTGAAGTGAAGACTACAGAATAGGAAATGTTGAATATGTGGAACCAACATATTGTGTTTAAATGTATGTTTTAGTGAAATTGCTATTTTTATTCTCTCTCTCTCCAAAAGGAGATTTCCAGTTTCTCCATAGAAAAGCTAAGTTCTAGGCGTTGGTATTGGTAACCAAGTAGATTTCAACCTATCTAACCATTGTGTGTTGAATTCCTGTCAGAAGCATTCATGTAATTTATGTCTTTTTAAAAAATAAGCTCTGTTACAACCTTTTATCTTAGTGACATTCAGAATCTTTTCTCTTACAGCCATTTCGTAGAGTGACGTTTTCTGTTGTGAGTCAGCCTCAGGACCCACATCAGGGGTCACTGCAGAGTTGCTATGACAGCGGGCTGGAGGAGTCCGAAACACCAAGCAGTAAGAGCTCGTCAGGGCCGAGACTGGGTGCCCTTCCACTCCCAGAGGACAACTATGAAAGGACGACGCCGGATGGCAGTGTTGGTGAGGCAGAGCATATGGAAAATGGTAGGGGCAAACACAACATCCACACACATAACCACGCTAGTGAGCCGCCATGCGTAGATGCGCCAAGGTCAGTCTAAAATAAGACTAAAACAGCTGACACTAAAACGACTGAATCTTAAATAAGAAATATTTGCTAAAAGACAGAAATGTCAAATAAAGGGACATAACGATAGGGACAAGATTAACCCAAATTGCACCATCACTTTAAAACAGCCTGTCAGAAATAAGCACACTCATAAATAAATCAGTGTAGGTCCACCATGAAAAACAAAAACAAAAAAAAACTAAATAAGTGCACAATTCCTAAAGGGTATAGCAACTGGGAAACTGATTATTTTCTTCTATTCATTTTTGTCATGCAACTATTTCTTCAATTACAATGACCCAGTCTTAGTGGAAATGGCAATAAATAGACCTTGCTCTGTTTTTTATTTTCCTAGATATTTACAAAAACATTTTGAAGCCTCTCCTTTCGAGTGATCATGGAATCAGTGTCAAAAGAGAATGGTATTATCTTGTTCTCCATAGTATACAATAAATATCATTCAAATTCCCCTCAAATTTAAATAGAATGTTTCTCTCCTTTTTGCTTGAGAGAAAGGAAGGGCAACAAACCATAATATTTCATGTTCTTATTCCATTGTGAAGCATTTTTCATAATTACCCCGATTGGCCTTATATAGTTTTAAGTTACAAATTTAGATTGGAAATAACACTCGTAGAAATTTTCATATTTGTTCATGTCCCCTAAGATGATTTGGTGGTATATTTTCTGGATCTCGGGTCATAAGTAAATGCCTGAGGAATAGGTTTATGTCCAGTTATGGTAAGGAAAAAGTCTTCCTAATGTCAGTATTCTTTCAAACTTAAAAAGAGACAGGGCGGAGAGAAAGGAAGGGGATTCACATACATTTTGTCTCTAGAGAAAACTCAAAATGGATTTATATCTCTCTCCATCTCAACCCCCAAGTGAAATAAGACATTCTAACTCTCTGTCTTATACAAGCTTCTTGAGTGGTGATAAGCCAGGAGAGCATATTGATGCAGGAGAAAGACTGATTTTTCTTCTGGAAGTTTATCTATGAATATTAAAATACAACTTTGGAGAGTGATTTATCATGAATGACCCCAAGTGAAGGAATTGCTAAATTAAATCATGCTAAATAAGTATTTATCCACATTGTTATCGGGTGAGAAGGTCTAATCTCCGAGACTGAGGACTGATGTCCCCCTCGATTCATTATCTGGAGCTAAACCGGCTATTTGCCACGTGGCTATAAAGGCATGCTTATCTGTGTGTATGGTGGTGTGTGCTTTCAAGGACGGGAGTCTGACCTGTTTTCAAAGAGTCAAATTTTCTCTCAGTAACACTTGGAGCAAATATAAAAGTTTGGTATGAATTGCAGTGCTGAAAAATGTATATTTAAAGCGGGTATGTTTAAAATTCTTTGGACTAGCACTATATATCTATATCTCTCTATCTCTCTCTATATCTACATCTATCTATCTATCTATCTATCTATTTATCTATCTAGATAGACAAACAGATTTCCCATGTATGTAGGAAGACAACATGCATTTAATTTAGGGATCTTACTACATCTACAGTTGCCTTTTGACGATAACGCGTAGTTTCATTTGTGTTTTACAAAGTGCTTATTCTTACTTTAACCACCATAATGGATAATTCGAACACTATTTTGGGGGTGTCAGTTTTATTAACAGAAAAGAATGTATGCCACTGGCGTTACAAACCCATTTTCATGTTATTTTCTGTTTTGTAAGTTTATGGGGATCCAACACCTTTAAAATAAGAAAGAATGATGGGTGTATGATTAAAACATGTTTATAAGTGATAAACATATACATACTGCTTACTATTTAGGAAATACACATGGCATGGAAAACTTAGCAGGTGAGCATATTAATAGAATGGAAATTTTACTTAGAAATATTTACTTAGAAATGGAAGGTTTTTGGTTGTTTTTATATAGCCAATTTTTTAGTACTATTAAGGGTCATAATAAAGAAACTGATTTTCCCTAACTTTAAATGTGACTGTCACTTGAAATTCAGATTTTATATAACTGTTTGTCATCTGCAGCTGTGATCATGTTATCCCTGATCTATAGCTAATACAGACAGAAATGTGAGTAATCTACATGTAGCAGTTGATATTTGAGTAGATTTTTGTTGGGTCTAAGTTTTCAGACTATTCATTCTATCCATAAAATGCAGTTGTATTGCTTGAATTCTGGTAATTTCATCTTCAATATTAATGGATCCTTCTGACATAAATAGAATTGGAATTGAAACCTGTCGAGTATTCATTTGTCACATTTAATTGGAGTCCAGGTAATCACGGTGTTTTGCTTGGTTAGGTTTTAATCAGGATTTGTACTGGACTTGCATTTGGATTTTCTATGAAAATACCATTTTGGATGCTGTGTTAGTTTTAATTATTACTAGCCTCAAATATTTTCCTTGAATTTTAACCTACTTGAAACAATGCAGTTACAACTAATTGTTTTGGATTCACTTTCATTGTGAAGTTTTAGAAGATAATTTTTAGCTAAATAAAAGATTTCAAAGTCACTGTGCCAAACAGGAATAAGTTAGGACAGCTAATGACAGCAATAAGTTGGCACAGATGCTGTGGCGAGGACACAATTGAAACAGGAAAATTTAAATAAATCTGTACGAAACTATACTTAAGTTTTATAAAAGTCCTATTTGTCCTTTGTTCTTCAGCATAATAAACAAAATTCCATTAAAGGGGCCTGGGGGTTAATTCTCCTTTTAACGAGCTTTACTCTATGTGCTAACCCACATTACTGCTTAATGAAGAATGAGGTTTTCTTCTCTTATTAGCTAAGGAAGAAGAATACACCATAAAAATAAACATAATTTCTTATAACTGGAATCTAGTAATGTAGGAAGAGACTCACCATTTCCAGATATGTGCAACTGATAATACCTCAAGTCTGGGAAAGTAATAATGAGGATTGTGCCATTTAAAACACATTTTAAGAAAACCTTATGAATGATTGTATTTATTTATGATGATAATCACTAATATATATTTCTTTGCTTTTAGTTAATTATTACTATTACGATTATTTCATGCTGATCCTTTGATATCCATCTTATCAAAGATTGAGGTAATTGGCTATCATTTCATTAAAACAAATTTAGTAGAATAACATATTTAACGTGGAGTTCATAGTGGGAAATTGGTAACAATAAAATATTTGATATCTAAAATGTTAAAGTAATTAAAATCTACTGCAATGAATTGAAAATTCGAGTAGAAAGCAGATGTCAGGCTTAACATACAACTATATTAAGGACAAGCACTGACTTTGCAAGAGTCTGTGCTTATCTTAATTATGAAGTAGAATTTAGACTTCACCTTGGAGCGGTATGTAATAGCTTCTTTAGGTCTGTTGTAAGTTATTTCTCTTGGTCCCTATATTCATGACATGATCTACTAACTCTAAAGCCCTCCCCCCGAATCATCTTTCAGTGCTCGTTTGCTTTTCCCAGGTATGCCTCTGTCATAAGTAGTGTTGACGAAGTTCAAATACAAGTACAGAAAGGGGCCCTGCTTGTCATCCCAATTTGGCCATCAGCTTTGGAGAGACTCTTTTACTCCTGCATCTGCTTCTGATTTCCTCCAAGGCAATTAAGTAAATTAACTCTGAAATCTTACCTGGATCCAATAACCTGTGATTCTTTCTTTACATTCAATTTTTCTTATATCTTTTACTCTTTATAATAGAAAGAGACCTTTGTGCCTCTCAGTGATGTAGAGACCGAATCAGACAATCATGTTAATGTGAGCAGGGCAGTAGTGATTCAAAGGCCCTCCTCCCACCCCACTTAACATGTGCATATATAGTATACATAAAACTGCGTTGCTTTTAGAAATAAATGACAAGCCTATTTGAAATGTCATTAAAAATGAGCCACCATTTTTTTATTTGACAGAGAGTAATAAGAATGGAGACAAAGTACATATCTTCGATATGACAAAGGAGCCTGCCCTGCACCTGTTCTACTTACCAAATCTTTAGGCATCTGTCAGCCATCATTGTCTAGCTGGTGCTGGCTTGTGTTTCTTTTTGTTTTCTTTTTTTTTTTTTTTTGGAGACCAAGTCTCAAACTGTCACCCTGGGTAGAGTGCCATGGCGTCACAGCTCACAATAACCTCAAACTCTTGGGCTCAAATGATTCTTTTGCCTCAGCCTCCCAAATAGCTGGGACTACAAGTGCCCACCACAATGCCCAGCTATATTGTTGTTGTTGCAGTTGTCATTGTTTAGCAGGGGTAGGCTGAGCTCGAGCCCTCTAGCCCCAGTGTATGTGGCTGGTGCCATAACCACCGATGTACAGGCTCTGAGTCTGGTTTGTGTTTCTTTTCTTTCTTTCCTTTTTATTTTTTTCCCTTCATTTAGAATGAGTTGTGTTGTATGACTGACTGCCTCTTCCATTTTTCCAAAGGCCCTCACGTGCTTGTCCATGACATAAGCAGTCTACCTCATACAAATATCCCACATACATGTTTTTCTGTAGGAAGAGGCTACTATATCTTGCTGAGGATTCATTTTCGTGGTTCTGCATTTCTCCTTGTCACCCTTGTTGCTAAAGCACGTTTTATTTTTCCCGACAACTGTGGTATGGATTTATTCCTCCCACATATTCCCAAGAAGTCCACATGCCACCAATTCTGGAGGGTGCTATTCACTTGTATTTCTTCATAGTGATTAGATAGAGAAAGTGATTATAGAGACTGTCTGCAAGCTGGGTCTCCAGATCAAGACGTGAGCTACAGTGGCGTTTAAGCTGTCCAATAAAATGAGGAGTGCAATTGAAAGGAATTTAAAGAAGCTATTGTTGTCGAGGAGAGTTGGCAGTGCTGTGGGCAGAATCTAGTGGTCTAAAAAACAGGCTTTGATATCTAATGACATGAAATTGATACCTAGTTTCCCCTCCTACATTCATAGGAATGTAATTTTCTGAACTCTCTTAGCCCCCCCTTTCTTCAATTATATATCATAGGATTGGGAGAAGCTAAATGAGATAATTCACGCATCACAGGTAATATTTTCACTATTTGTTGATAATAAAATTGTTTATTATTTAATGAACAATAATAACCGTGATTGCTGTTTAGGTAGGTTTGATGAAGCAAAATGGCTTACTCATGAGAGCCTCAAAAAAATCTTTAGGCTCACACTGATACCATTTCAAAAATAATATTCTTATTTTGAATACTTTCCAGTTAGTTTGTCTATTTTTGTGTGGGGTACCATGGGCTAGTGATGTGTAAACGTAGGCAGGACGTACATTGAGGGGAAGAAAATTTCCTATCTGTTGGCATCAGCCCAACCCAACTGTTTGTGTTCTTTGTCTTTCAAAATGGGGAGATGCCATTATTATTATATATTTTTTATATTATATTCTCTCTTTTATTCTGGTTTCACAATTTATACTCAGAGTTCTGAGTGAATGCATTATTCTTTGGGTGTATATTTCCCCTTGAATTCCTGCAAACTATTAACATTAACAGTAAAATGGGCTGGAAAGTAATGTCTGATTAGTATGCTTACCGGACTCTCAGTCCTTTCCTCTCTAATCTCAGTATTAATAATTAACACTGATAAAAATGTATGGCCATATTACCCTTTTTTATTCTAATTTGGTCCTTTAAAACTAGATCACTTTGCTGAACCCTTATGAAAAGGGGGGTGAGGGAGCACTCTTCAGATTTCACAGTGACTTTGGAGTCAGTTGGTAGGTTTGCCTCCTCCCAGCTCCCAAAGCATTTGCTCATGTGAATTTCAGCACTTCTTAATAACACATTTGATTGTTCAGCTCCTTTTTTGGTTAGGGCATTATCTCAAGCTTTCCTGCATTCTTTGTGCTCATAGATTGCATATCTTTCTATTTTTCTTCTTATTTTTCCCTCCCAGATTTACATATATATATTCATACATGTTTGTGTGTGTGTGTGTCTGATGTTACTGAAATAGAACATTCTTTTTTTTTTTTTAAGATGGAACATAGTTTATTTTATACAGCACATTATTCTAGAGGATCACATTCTTTTTAAAATTTTTTTATTATTAAATTATAGCAATGTATATTAGTGCAATCAAGCGGTACAATGTGCTGGTTTCATATACAATCTGAAATATTTTCATCAAACTGTTTAAGACAGCCTCATGGCATTTTCTTAGTTATTATATGAAGACATTTTTATTCTGCATTTAGTAAGTTTCGCCTGTACCCTTCTAAGATGCACCGTAGATGTGGCCCCACCACTTACCCACCCTCTACCCCAACCTCACCCCTCCTCTCCCCTCCCTCGCCCTTTGAAATAGAACATCCTTAAGCATCGTTTATATAGAACAGAAACTCTGAAACCTGAATTGTTAAAGTATGTGAGCACCCTTAACTACAGTGGTTAGCTTACTTGAAGAAAAACCAAGTCATCCCAATATTCTTCTAGGGCAAAACATTTTCCATTGTTACTTCTACTATTGCAGTACTTTTTTTTCTTTTGTAAATAGGTATATTTTGTTTTATAAATGAAGCAGAACAATAGGTGTTTCTTGCTTCACTGGGAAATTTGGTCATGCCAAAGCTGTGATTATGCATTTTAATTTAGCAAACATGTATTGAAAATGAAATGTGACCAAGTCTTTTTGAAAAATTTGAAGTAAATGAAAAAGAATCTCTGCCTTTGAGATGAAAGTTCTTATGTTGGGTAGATGCAACCTTGATTGCAGTAAATTAAGTATGATGTGAAAAGTAGGAAGCTCATTAGTGAAGTTCAGAGTTGTATGAGATACAGAGAAGGAAAAGGACAGTTATACAGATTAAACAATTAGATTAATGAATGCACTTACTGAAAATCTTGCATTTTATCAATAAAACTAGAAGAAGGCCTTGAAATGTGATTTGTCTTGTATCCTATCTTCATATAGTTTAAAACAATTATTAATTGTCCAGAAAGCTTTAGGTTAAGCCAAATAAACTTACATTAAGTTTTCTTTTTCTAAACAAGTTACTGTTTCTATTTTTTAAGTCTTCCTTTTAAATTTTTTCCTTTCTTCCTTTTTTTGTTTGTAAGCACAATTAGTTCAAAAACTCTAAAATTTGGCATTGATGAAATTGGCAGCAGAGGACAAATTCAGAACTATAAAACATTAAATTATAGAATATTAATTTTATGCCTCTGTTCTCTCTCAGCTTATAAACATGGGCAACCAAAAAAGTGTGTTTTAAAAAAGGCCTTTCAAACTAAAAAAGAGCCTGGAAATAATGGTTTGAAGTTATTTTTATTTCTTTTTTTTTTTAATTAAATCATAGCTGTGTATATTAATGCAATCATTGGGTACAATGTGCTGATTTCATACAAAATCTGAAATATTTTCATCAAACTGGTTAACACAGGCTTTACAGCATTTTCTCAGTTATATATTAAGACCTTTATATTCTGCACTCAGTAAGTTATTTTTTACTTCTTTTTAGAAGACCCATAGCATTGCTCATACGGATGATTTGATTACATTAAGGTAGAGACTATCACATTAAGTTTCTTTATTTTTTAAAGTTCATTCCTGTTGTTGTAGTTGCAAATTGTTTTTATAATTGTTATCTCAAGGTTCAAGTTAGGTTTATAACACATTGTCTTTCTCTCTGAAACATAGATGGGTTTGTTTTTAGATGTTTGGTAACTTTTACTAGATTTATGCAGGTAGACTTTTTTGCATTTGATCTCATTATCTTATATGTCTTCTTAATACTGCCTATAAAAATATGATTATAAATTAAATACAAGAATGAAAATATACTTGAAACACATGCAAATTTAAATACTCCCCAAACAGTTTCAACTGCTAAAATATGATAATCTCAATGGAAACTAATTGTCCATACTATATGTTTACATGAAATTGGTAGTAAGTAATGTAAAATGTTTTGGTAACAAAAGGATGGTGCCCAGCTTGTCACATGTCACTTCTGACACCATTTGTCAGGGCCTAGGACTGGCCAGGTCTCGGGCCCAGCTTAACTAGGTTCCGGACGCGGACCGCTAAGTTACCTTTCTCAGGTACAGTTTCTCTTAGGTGCCTGAGGGCTATCCACTTTAGCTGGAGAGAAAGAGAGTATTGGAGAGAATAAAGCAGTCTTCTTAGAAAGATAGATCTTAGTCTTTGGCAGAGCTTGGTGATCTCCAGCAGAGAGACACCTTGCTGGTGTTCTGCAGGCAGGAGAGGAGACAGAGTCAGAGTAAGCGGGTCCGTGATAGAATGCGCATGCTCCCAACTGCCTTCTCCTCTGGCCTAATATAAGGCTAATTTCGTGCCTCTTAACACCACAGGTGTAGAGACTGCCAATTCTCCCCTGCTCTCATCTCACGAGCTCTCAAGCTTGTTAGGAGAGCTAACTCCCTCTCCACGCCCTTTCCACCCAGCTGTTCCATAATTGAGCTATACAGGTATTTCTTATAACTCTCACTCCTGGCCATAGGCTATTGGGCTGCAACCCCAGCTACTTAAAATTTTTCTAACTCATTCATTCCTATTTTGAGGGATATCTTCTTTGGTCTTGTTTCAGCTCTGCAATGCTCACCATCTACATTGATGAGATAATCGGGGAACTCATGTATGTTCTGAGGGTGGTGTGCATCTCTGAGGTTGCATTCCTCTGAGCCCCAGTGCCCCAGTCTGAATCCTGCACATTGTTTCTGTTCCTCCTGAGACCACATCGCATCAAGCCAGCATTTGTAGTGAAAGGTCACAGCAGCTGTAGCTGAAACTTTGTTCAATGATCAGGGAATGTAGAGTATTATGAGAACCCTTTGAGTTAAATTCAATAACCATTTGTTGAGCATTTGCTCTATGAAAATTTCCAAGAAGAGCCCAAAGGTAACTGAGACTGACTCTGTGTTTTCCAAGCATTTATGTGTCCTGATGGAGAATGACATGAGCGGGTTAGATGCTCAAAAGTAAAGGCCTGGAGATAAATGTGGAGGAATTACCCGCTACAAGAACCAGAGGAGAACACAGGTAGGGGTCTGAAGAATCGTACCCACACCTTGAAGGATGGGCAAGTAGGGACTGATTAGCAAAATATGCTTACGGTTACGGAGAATAGCAAGTGAGACCGAGGAGACCAACCCGAGAAGGTGAGAAACAGGGTTATTTCCCAATCTGGGAAGAACAGAAAGAACAGCATGTTTCTGTGGGAGTAAGTCTGGTTAAGAAATGTTGAATTTAGGTTATCTTTGTTCACTTAATTGGAAATACGATGATATTTAACAGAGTATTGGAAATACAGTTCTGAAACTTAGGAGTGTAGATAAGTAGAAGAAATATACCTTCAGGAGTCATTAGAATAAGGCTAATCGTCTCACCTTGGAATAGATTAGATGGCTGTTTAACCTAATAACACCAGTAAGACATGATATCCAAAACAGATTCTTAAAAAGTGTTGAATATAAGAGGGTAGTGGTGAAGTAAGTTTTAGTGAATCTGACTGAGAAGCATGTTAAGAGCAAAAGAAGAAAGAAACAAATTAAACGTGACAGGCCAAAGGCGGGGGGAGATGAGTTAAACTACGAAAGTGTTGATAATAGCTATGAAATACCCAGGGCTGGGCAGTGTCTGTGGCTCAGTGAGTAGGGCTCCAGCCTCATATACTGAGGGTGGTGGGTTCAAACCCAGCCCCGGCCAAACTGCAAATATATATATATATATATATCCAGGCATTTTTGGGGGGGCGCCTATAGTCCCAGCTACTCGGGAGGTTGAGGCAAGAGAATCGCCTAAGCCCAGGAGTTGGAGGTTGCTGTGAGCTGTGATGTCACCGCACTCTACCAAGGGCGATAAAGTGAGACACTACCAAAAAAAAAAAAAAAAAAAATACCCAGGGCTTCAAGAATAAAGATGGGGAAGTGAACTCCTGAATCATGGAGCTCTGACTTAATGAGGGCACCTGGGATGCTCAGGCGGGAGGTAGTCTTTGTTCCTGCCTTCCCTCTCCCACACTATACTCTAAGGAGGCTGCTTGAACAGGGACCTGTGACTTATTCACAACTCCATGATACTTGTGGAAAAATTCCCACAAATAGTCCAATAGGAAAAAAAAATGTTGAATTTAGTTATGTGAGCTAAATAAGGCCCTGTGTTGCTGACACAGATTTAGTAGAATTCTGACATGTCAGGAAATTGGAGATCACAAGGTACAGTTTAAGAACATACTTGAGAATTCCTTTTTCAGGTCATCAAGTCCATTGTGATTTCATTGTCAAAGGAAGGGACATGGTCGCTCCCCTTCTGTCAAACTTCAGTTCACTCCTAATCAACTCATGGTCTTGTATTTTTTAGAAAATTTTTTTAAAACACAATTTTCTTAAAGTATTGTGAAGTCTGATATTTCTGCCTCAGAGCTTTTGGTATATTTCCTTAAATAATATAATAATTATTCTTTGAAATTATTTTTATCCTCTTATAGGAATTTTATATTTTATTTTATAACAGATGATCACTTGGCTATTTCACTTGCATGAAATTAAAAGAGTATGTGACTCATTGCATTCGGGATGAGATCTTATAATTGATAACATTGATCATTACAAAAAATTCTATTTTATGATTTTAAGATTCTTGATAATGTAATGATGCTATCAGCTGTTGCTAACATGAGGCAAGTAGATGTTTCAAAACAGAAAATAATAAAAATGTAATTTGAATGACAAATGAATTTCAAATTGCATACTTAAAGGACTAATATTAGTGTATTTTGTGTGTGCCCAACACCACAGAAATTCAACATCAAGGATGCTCACCACAGCTAGTGCCCCCTCCAAGGGAAGAAATGCTTCCAAATGCACAGTGACTTACTAATAATGAATTAACAGGACTATGTCACTTTCAATGTCATTTCACCAAAAGAAATAAAATTGTCAATGTCATGTAAATTTATTCTTATTTCTTTGTGTTTATTGTTGTTTAGTGGGAAATATGAATAGGAGCTGTATGGATAAAACTTGGCCGCCATTCTAAAATAATCTAACCATGTGGTCCCCAAACCCCGGGCCATGGACTGGTACCATTCCCTGGCCTGTTAAGAACTGGGCCACACAGCAGGAGGAGAATGATTTCCAAGTAAAAAATTGCAACTCCCATTTAATTATCCATACATCTATTTGTTTCTTCCAAAACCTCTAGTAATGTCCATTTCTTGGCCTGGCATGTGGACTCCCCATTGTCTCGAAGCTTGAATAGAGTGTACAAGAACACAGTGTGTGCCAAGAGAATGCTACCTGGCTCTTTGCCGAGTGGCTTCTGGGAGATACTTGTAAATCTTTTTTTCTAGATCCATCCAAAAGCATAATTTCATCTGCGTCTCAGATTCGTCCATAGCCAAGCATGGAAACCGATTCCCAACAATATCATAAGATCCTGATGTCAAAGTAAAATATCACTTTATTAAATTTTGAACAGGAGAAAAGCCTATTCAATAGAAAAGAATGTCTTTGCCTCCTCTCCAAAGCAGTGATAAATACCCTTTATTTATCTCTAAAAGTGGATCCAAGGAAAATCAGCATACTTCTCAAAATGTTGTCTAGTGAGGATGGAATCAGGAGAAGTGTTTCTTAATCCAGACTTAGTGAAGACTGATGGAGCCTGCAGAAATAAGTCTATTCTTAGCTAAAATCGTCGGAAAAGCACATTGCTTTGACGCCCTAGATTCAGTGTCTCTTTCAGTGCTGGGTACTAACCACAATCCTGTGTCTCTAACTTGATGTGTGTTGTTGCTATTTTGTTTGCTTGTTTTCTTTTCTCTTTAGGGTCATCTCTTCAGGATTTTTCATATTCTCTCTTAAAACATCTCAATGATTTTCTCAGTGCTAGCCTCAGGCATGCTGATGTCGCCAGACTTCCTTTCCCCCTTTTGCTTCTGGTGCATTCTAAGAGGTGCCTTTGCACTATCTGATCATTAACTAGTAATCCACAAACTTGCTGTTTACCCACTTTTATTCTTGTGTAATGATACCCAAAACTGTATTTAAAGGAGGCATTTCCCAGAATGATATGTAAGTGTAAAAATCATTATTTAAATGGCATTCGTTTTCTGGCAATTCTCACCTAAAAATAAGCTTCATCTCTGATTATATGAATACTTGAGGAAATTGAGTTTCAGGGCCCAGTTCTTATTCTTCCCTGCACTTTGGTCAGTGCGATGCTGACCGAGACCGTCTTTGGTCAGCCGGTCCTCATCTCTAAAGAGTTTCTGGAAGCAGCCTGTTCACACAGAACCATTTTTTATCAGATTCTCTTTCCTTAAGCTTTCTGCCCTTAGTTCAATGTGATCGTTTGTATTCAACCTTCACTGGGTCTTTGAGAATTCAATTCTGAGAGTCATTTCTAGTTTCCCGGACAACATTGGTCCATCTCTTTCTCCCACAATAATGAAGTTCTAAAATCTAATTCTTGCCTATTTCTGCCCCAGACTGTTTTGATCCTCTTTTGTGAAATCAAGCCCATGTGCTTTTTCTGTTGCAACCCATGCCTGACTATTGTCTGTGTCCCCAGGATGAAGTAGCTATTAAATTAGTTCTATCACTTGTCCCTGGGTCTCCAGGTGTGTTTGCCTAAAGTAACCACATTTTATTTCAGAGCACAAAGTCCGGACTTCTGACTTCATTAGATTCTAGTATTTTTTTCAGGTTTTTGGAAATAGCTGAGAAAAATACATTATTACTCTTCTATACCTTAATGAAAATCTGAGTTCCTCTGACACTCATTTCATTTCTGAAGGAGAATTAGAGGACTCTGCTATAAATTGACTCTCAGATTTCATATTGTTCTTTATTTTCTTTGTCCTAATAATTTTTTTTCCTGTCCCAACCTCACCATGCCATGCACATTTTCTTCTATCACACTTTATCTATGACCTTTCTGGGATTAAATAATTCAAATTTTCCACCAAAAGTCATTATATTTGAGTCATTTCAGTTTATAAAGTTTCTCCTTTCCTTTAGAATACTTTCTCGAAGATTCTGTTCTACCAATTTTCAGTTTTAAACAGCCCTTTTAAAATCTAACAGTTCTGCTGTGCTTTAATTTCTGGAAATATTAAATACATTTGCAAAGAATTAGAATCAGATGCTTTGGGTTCTAATTCAAGCTCCATCTCATTTTCAGGGAAGGAACCTGAATCAATACCTGTGCGACCTCCTTCACTTATAAAATAGGGTAGTATTTATTATTATTCCTATCTGCCTCAAAGAGTTAATGTGCAGCCATACATGAACACGTATTTTTGAAGGGGTATCATCAATGAGATTGTGCTTAATTACTATCTTACTGGATTCAGTTATTTAGAAATATTAAAAATTACTCTGGTTTTACAGTTATCTCTTTTTTTTTTCACATGAATCCAGGCTTGCAAGGTTCATAATATTTATTTAATGCATGCTTATTTTCTTAACGGCAGAAATGTTCCTTGGCTTCTCTTATGCCTAGTCATAAAGGTGAGTTGTTTCTTGGCCCCCTTTCCACTCTGTATTGGTTTCCAGTTCTTTAGGCTGAGAGTACATGGGTCTCCAGCTACTGCATACAAGTCCCAATATTTATAATATAATTCTGTGAAAACCTCAGAGAAAGAAAACATATTAATAGTCTCACATATTCTTTTTGTCAGATAAATGGCTTCTGTCTGTAAGAGACCTGCATATATTCTCCTGGCTTTACTGTTAAGGAATAGGAAATGACAGAAACCAGTAACTCACAGAGATATTTATCAGATAATTACTAAAGATCATTCGGTAGCCAGTAGCAGAGTAGTTCTTAAAAGACTGAAATTACAGACCACTCTCAAATATTCAGGGCAGTAAGAAAAGCCTTGTAACGATTATCGCCGATCACAGAGTGTGGATAGAATCTGTCAATTAGGCACCAATTCATAGCACTTTATTCACATTTCCATTTAAACTGTTAATTAAGCCAAATACATTTATAAATGTAGAAATCAACTTTTATGGGATATTTGAAATAATTTTTAGAGCACAGTGCAAAACACCCCAATTACAATGTAATTCAAACACAAAAGACTGAAGTATTTTAAAAGGACCAGGTATTACAGAATGTTTCCAATGTCGAAGACAAATGAATTACGGGTGTTTTCACTCCCTCTTCTACATCCCCGCACCAAGAGAGAAGCGCCAGAAAATAATGACTTAAAGTGAATAATTGATATATGAAAAAGGTTTACTAGAATGATGAAATAGTATCCTTATTATATATCTAAAAATAAAAGATAAATAGGATAAGGAAAATTAAATTTGTAGATTAGGCTCTCTGAGGAAGGTAATATTACCTGCATTTTACACATAATGAAACAGAGAAGAAAATATGTAAAATTGTGGTTAATACCCAGTAAACTCTAGGTGTTCAAAACATGATCGCTGTTTTATTGTATTAGTTTGCTGCTGTTAGCTACAAAAGGCTATATTGTTCATGAAAACCTATTGCGGCCATCATGCTGTCTCTACTTTAAAAACACATCTAAGCTAGTGAAAATTAGATTTTTATTTTATATTTAGTAGAATCATTAATTTGTGTAATTTTGAAGGCATTACTGAACCTCTCCAGTCATTGTTTTAGGTCCACACTGATCTATGAACCCCACTTACCTTACAGGTCATTTCTCTTTTTTATCTGTGTAGTATAAAAAATTATGCATTTTTGTTCTTTTGCCTAAAGTAATAGTTATTTATCATCCAGAATTACTCTAAATTGTGCCTTTGAAACAAATGTTGATATTTGGGAATAAGAATAACATCATTAAATATTCACATCCCAGAAACAAAAAGAGTCTAGTAGATGCTTTTTAGGGAGGGTTGTTTCAGAATAACAGAATAATAGACTCAGTTTCATAAACTGCTTAAAGAAATATAGTATACACAACATAATATAAGCATCAATAGCAGGTGCTCTTTTTTTTTTTTTTTTTTTTGAGACAGAGCCTCAAGCTGTCACCCTGGATAGAGTGCTGTGGCATTACAGCTCACAGCAACCTCCAATTCCTGGGCTCAAGCGAGTCTCCTGCCTCTGCCTCCCAAGTAACTGGGACTA
>CAUYON010210532.1:0-19219 GCA_963573935.1 Arctocebus calabarensis | reverse complement strand
AACTAGTGGAGACTCAGTGACCCAGAGAGAGGGTGAAGTGACCCTCTCAGAAGGGGATTTCCTGACAATAAACTGCACTTATACAGCCTCGGTGTATCCTGCCCTTTTTTGGTACATCCAGTATCCTGGTGAAGGTCCTCACCTCCTCCTGAAAGCAGCAAAGGCTGATGATAAAGGAATCAACAAAGGTTTTGAAGCAAGGTATCATAAAGAAACCACCTCCTTCCACCTGAAGAAAGCCTCAGTCCAGGAGTTGGATTCAGCTGTGTACTACTGTGCTCTGAGTGACACAGTGGCAGGAACTGCAGGGGTAGCTGAGCACAAACTCTGAGCAGCACAGGGCCTGGCTGCTGAGTGTCTGCCTCTGTGACCCATTCAGGTTTCAACATGATCTGTGGCTGTTTGTCTGGCTAATAAAAAAACCATATAGATGAGGTCACAGCAGAACAAGCAGTAAACATCCAATACCCAACTCTTCCTAAGTGAAAAGAAAACAGAGCCTGACATCATCCATCAAATGCTTCCTCCTCTCAGACCAGACCAATGTCAAGGTAAACCACCCAACAGTGAAGTAATCTCTGTGACATCCTTGAAACAAAAAATCTAGCCCTCACATCTGGTTGTAGGTCACATTGAAAGATATTATAAGTAGATATGTTTTTATTAATTTGTAGGTAGCCAAATGTGCCAGAGGAGGTGGCTTCTATATAACATCTTCCTCACAGAGTATCATGTGAGAGATGATAGCAGAGCTACAGCCTTCTAGCAGCAGGATTCTTAGTCAAGAAAGAAAGGAAGAGAAGACAGAAAGACAAACAGTCTTACATGTAACAAAACAATGCAAAGAGAGGAAATAACAATTCTAAGAGAGGATTTCATTATTGGAAAATCAGATGATAGATACAGGCTAATGTTCAAAGACAAATGGAGGGGTGGAAGGACTAAGAAATGACTCATGTCTAAATCGTGAGATTCTTTAACAGTTCCACAGAACAGTTGGCTTTCTAACAAAAGTCTTGGAATGAGTTAGTTTTGCAGTGCAAATGCAAGATTAATCCCATGTATTTTTCTCTGCTTCACCCTTGCTTTACACAGTAAGGAAATTGAAAAGGCATAAACCCACAAAAAAGTAAGGAGATGACATCAAATAGTGATGTCAACAAAACTTTAGAGGATGAGAAATATATGGAAAAATGGAAACTCGCATGGCAGACTAGTTAAAGAAGAAACTTGGGTGAAGTAGAAACTAATAAGGAGCACCCCAATGTGTGTTGTACCCTTGCTTTAGGGTTTAGAAATTAGAGCCACCAATTGCCTTTGAATAATTAGGAAAGATGGTGTGTGTGTGTGTGTGTGTGTGTGTGTTATTTAAGGTATTTGGAAGGGAGGGGATGAAAAGAGGACCAAGTGATAGAAATTATAAGTAACACACAACCCATACTGTCCACTGCTACCTGTATAACAAGAAAAAATGGCTTTCTAAACTTAGCTGAAAATTGAAGTTACTCTTTGATGATTTGAAGGATAGCTTTATTCAGGAAAATGAACATAGTCAATATGGTTCAATCCTATTGTCTTGTAGGTAATTTTCGCTAATTTACACTGTTCAGTACAGGTGATTAGGCAGTGGATTTCTTCTAAACCTTGTGTATTACTAAGACTTTTTACTTTGGCTTATCCATTGGGCTTTCTTTATTTTTTAAAAATAATTCATTTAATTATTAATGATAGGGAGGGCCTTTAATGATATTTAAAAACTGTTTCCATTTTTGGGCAGCGCCTGTGGCTCATTGAGTATGGCACTAGCCCCATATACTGAAGGTGGCGGGTTCAAACCCGGCCTCGGCCGAACTGCAAAAACAGAAAAATAGCCAGGTGTTGTGGTGGGCGCCTGTAGTCCCAGCTACTCGGGAGGCTAAGCCCAGGAGTTGGAGGTTGCTGTGAGCTGTGTGACACCACAGCACTCCACTGAGGGCTTTTGTCTGTTGCCCCTTTTCTACTGTTTTTTCTGCACATCTGTCATTTTTCCTCTTACCCCATAATAAAAAACTCACTATTTTTTTACAAAAGTTTTTTTGAAAAGCAGTTTTAGGATACAGCAAAAGTGAGAGAGGAGTACAGAGATTTTCCTTATTCCCCTATCCCTCACCCACATTATCAACATCCTCCACTAGAGTGGAATATTCATTACAATTGATAAACTTGCATTAAATTATCATAGTCAAAGTCCATAATTTATATTAGGGTATATTGTTTGCATTTAGGAAAATGTATAATAATATAGATCTACTGTTATAGCATCATATTGAACACTTTTCAGTGCTGTAAAAATTGTCTGTACTCTGCCTGTCTTTTTTTCCCTCACCAAACCCCTTGCAACCACTGATCTTTTTACTGTGTTCAGAGTTGTGCATTTTCCAGAATGTCCCATAATTATAATCATAAAGTGTGCAGTCATTTCAGATTTACTTCTTTTACTTAGTAATATATATTTCATAGTTCTCTATGTGTTTTAATGTCTTGATAGTTCATGTTTTTATAGCACTAAATATAGATGTGGGAGTGGCCTCTCCCAAACTGTTCTGTTCTTCCATTTTCAAGATTACTATTCCATGCATTTAAGATCAAAGGGAAGACCATGTTAACCCTTATCTTAAACAATAATTGGCAGAACAACAACCAGCATAACCCATGATCCAAAACAACATTCCAATTTAAAAGTTAATCTCCTAAATCAGTACACCTAAACTACTCAAGATAGGCATCCTTAGGGTGGGAGCTAACTTTACAAAACAGCAAGAATGGGAGATGGGGGTGAAGGTCAGGTCTCCTCAATTCTCAGGGAGGAAGATTTGAGAAATTCTTTCCATCTCCCCACTCAGCACTATGAGGAATAAACTTCTGCTGTAAACCCTGCTATTTCTGAGTACTGGCATCTTCTTGGGCAGTGGGCAGATGAACCTGGTTGGTTGGTAACATCACGGGTCAAGTGGGCCCAGATGTGGCTTGTACCATAGCTCTGAAGACCATAGGCTATAGCCTTGGTGATGCCCAAGTGATGCTAATATTGTAGGCTTGCAGTTTGCAAGAGCCATGGAGGCATGGTTTCTTCCACCTAGATTTCAAAACTGTCACAGAAAGTCTATAGGAACAGGTATAAACTGCCATAAAGGTGGAGATACAAAGAATTCCTATGGGGCAATGCCTGGTGGAACCATGAGAATGGGGATGTTGCTGCAACCTCAGAACTGTCAAGCTACCAGCAGCATGCAATATCCACTTGGCAAGGCTGCAGCCACCAGCATGTAGCACCAACCAGTGAGAGCAGTCATATGGGCAGCACCTAGCAAAAGCATGAACACAGGGCTGTATGAGGCCTTGGGTGCCTATTTCCCCTCCACAACTACTGCAGTATGTCCAGGAGGCTGCATATGGAGTAAAAGATTATTTTGGAGCTTTAAGATTTAACATCCTCCTTGCTGGGTTTTGGACATTGGGCCAGTTACTTTTTCCTTTATGCCTATCTTTCCCTTTTGGAATGGCAATGTTTGTCCTTTGCTTATTCCACTATTGTGTCTTGGAAGTAGGTAACTTGTTTGATTTTATAGGCTCACAGTTGGAAGAAGTTTGCTTTGAGTTTCAGATGAGACCTTGGACTTTGAACTTTTGAGTTGGTGATAGAATGAGTTAAGACTTTGGGGACTATTGGGATGAGATTATTATATTTTTCATGTTAGCATAATGGGAATTTTTAAGGGCCAGGTTCAGAATACTGTGGCTTAGATGTGGTCTGTTTTCACCAAAAATCATGTCAAATTTTCATTGCTAATGTATTAGTGGTGGCAGGTGGGACTTTTAGGAGGTGATTTGGTCATCAAAATGAATTAATGGCTTTCTTGAGAGACTGTGTTAATCTTCAAGAGCAGGTTGTTGTAAAGCAAGTCAGCTTCCTTTGTTCCCTGTTTCTTTTGTACATGCCAACTTCCCCTTCTGCCATGAAGGTGAAGCATGAGGCCCTCACCAGAAGCTGACCAGATTTGGCTGCCCAATGTTAGGCCTCTCAGCCTCTACATCATAAACCTAATAAACCTCTTCTATTATAAATTACCCAGTTGCAGATCTTCTATTGATTTCCTGTTTTCAGTTTCATTGCTTTCTGCTCTAATTCTTATTATTTCTTTCTTTCTTTTTTTTTGAGATAGAGTTTCACTTTGTTGCCCTCGGTAGAATGTTGTGGCATCACAGCTCACAGTAACCTCCAGCTCTTGGACTTAGGCTATTCTCTGCCTCCAAAGTAGCCGGTACTACAGGCACATGCCACATGCTTGGCTATTTAATTAATTAATTAATTAATTAATTTTTTTTGAGACAGAATCTCAAGCTGTCACCCTGGATAGAGGGTCGTGGCATCACAGCTCACAGCAACCTCCAATTCCTGGGCTCAAGCGAGTCTCCTGCCACCACCTCCCAAGTAGCTGGAACTACAGGCGCCCGCCACAACACCTGGCCATTTTTTGGTTGCAGCCACCATTGTTGTTTGGTGGGTCTGAGCTGGATTCGAACCCGCGAGCTCACGTGTACGTGGCTGGCGCCTTAGCCCGTTGAGACACAGGCGCCAAGCCTTGGCTATTTTTTTTGTTGCAGTTTGTTGGAGCCAGGCTTGAATTCGCCACCATTGGTATATGGGGCCAGCGCCCTACCTACTGAGCCACAGGCGCTGCCCCTAATTCTTATTATTGCTTTGCTTTGTCATACATGAAAGTGGTTTGGCAGTGTACCTAGAGATGAGACTGGGAGAGGTTCAGGTCAACTTTAATGAAAGAGACAGATACTTGCCTGGGCAAAGATAGTGTTTGCACTGAGGGTGGTTGGAGGTTTGTTTTTATACTGGGTATAGAGGGAGTGAGAATTCACAGTTTCCTGGAAGGTTCTGTTGGGCTAGGGTCTTTCCAGTGGAATTCTTGGGCAGGGTCAGGTAGGCTTTTTGTTTTAAGAGGCGAGAAGGAAGAGAGGGAAGAGTTTAGACCCCCAACAATATGATTGTCATATATGTGTATATATTCTTTTTAAAAAAGTTTATTATTACCCCTTTAACTTTATTTTTTCCTGTTAAGGTTTTCAACCTAGTCATTGTTTTTTCCATCCAAATGTACTTTATTAAGAGTGGTGCATCATGTCAATGATTTATTGCTGGATATAAGAGTAATATATGGCCAGTCACTCTCAAGCCCATGCTAGAAATAAGTACAGAGAATATGATGTGAATAGAAAGGATACTAGTAGAGAAGGAGGAAGAGACACACTACTCTTCTACTTCTTAAGAGTGTAGGGTGAGGTGTCATCTAAGGAATGTAAACCATCTGCCTGTTTTCCCAAATCTATCAGTGTCTTGAGTTGAGAGGATGAAGAAAAAGCAGTAGACAGCCTTGCTCATAAGTTGCCCATCAAGTGAGAAGCAGACAAACAACTTTGGAAAACAAGGACTACTGTGAATCTTTTTGTTTTTCTTGAAGAGGAGAATTAAATAATTAAGACTTTGTTTTGCTTCTCAAATTTGTAATTTAACTAAACTGTTAGATTTTTACTTTCACCCTTTGGCATAAGGGTCTACATTTTGAATACATCCTTGATCACTATCATGATTCCACAAGATGGCAGTATCTTCTTAAGGACCTTGATGAAATCTCTTAAGTGTTTCTGAGAGAGAGAGAGAGAGAGAGAGAGAGAGAGAGAGAGAGAAAGAGAGAGACATGATGTATCAGGGGAGTGGCATAGCAGGGGTGATGAAAAGAACCTCTTTTTTTTAATTGGCAGAACAGAATCTTTTTATGATTCTTAAAGCAGAAAATCAGAATTGCTTGTTAGGCTCTTTTTTTTAAGGTTTAAAATTTGAGTTCCCAGTGAGCCGTGGAGATGAAATCCTTGAGAGTTCTACTAACCATCCTGGGGATTCATTTAAGCTGTGAGTTTGGGGCATCTGTATGGATAATTACAATAGTACAATATTTGGATATATTTGGAGTTATTGTCTATCTTAGGGCATCAATAAAGACATAAATGTCTTTTCCTTCTAACCAAGTGTTGGTTATGGGTGGGAAGCCTGGAAAAAATAATTTTAATTTTGAGGAGTTAGAATCCACTGCCCAACCAACCTTTTTTTGTCTGAACATTGCCTTTCATACAGTGGTAAAGAGCCAACAGAAGGAGGTGGAGCAGAATCCTGAATTCCTCCCTGTTTCTGAGAAAACCATGGCTTCTCTCAACTGTACTTATAGCAACAGTAATAATCAGTACTTCGTGTGGTACAGACAATATTCTGGGAAAGGTCCTGAGTTATTGGTGTCCATTTACTCGGGCAATGAGAAGAATACAAATGGAAGATTTACAGTCCATCTCAAAAAAGCCAGCAAGTACGTCTCCCTGCTTATCAAGGACTCCCAGCCCAGTGACTCAGCCTCCTACCTCTGTGCAGTCAGCATACAGTGCTCCCCAGGCACCTGCAGCCTGTACCCAAACCTGGTAGAGCCCCCAGGAACACCTAGGAACACAGCTTAGTCTTCAGGGCAGAGACATTCTCTCTTTGCTTTCTAGAAGCAAACAGAAGTTAAAAATAATAGTATGGAGGGATTGATAATTAGGAAAGTATTTTCACAATTCTGAAAATAATCATGAAGAGAAATGAAAGACACGATACTGCTCTGGACAAAATATTTTCTACTCTAGTTTAAAAACTTTTTATTTAAAGTTATTGTGAAAAAAAAGTTATTGTTGAGGTATGTCTGGCATACAAAGTGTGCACATATTTGCCTTATACATTTGATGTATTTGCAGATAAATATAAACCCATCAAATCATCATCATAATCTAAATACCACTAATATATATCAATTACCTCTAAAAATTTTCTTCCTCCTTTTTTTATTGAGTTATAATTGATTTCCCCAAAGTTGCACATATTTAACATATACATCTTGAAGCCCACTCTGGTTTTATGCCACAACCTGTATTAATCATATTGATTTTATGATTTCTTTTACATGTAAGAAGAAAATATTTTAATAGGATGACAGATATTCCCTCACAATTCCTAGTGTACCTTGGTCTTGCCCCATTTAGTTACTCAAGATATTTGACAGTCATATCAAAAGTCATTTGATCTAGAGGGAATTGCAATGGCAAAATAGAAATGGAGAAGGAAGGAAGGAGTCATAAAAACCCTACTTTGTAAAGCTGTAAGTCATACTTTCAGTTATAGATACCCCTTTTCAGCCTCAGTTGCAACTCCACTTCCTTGCCACATAAGGATACATTTGATGGGTAAATGGAAAATGAGTTGAGTCAGGAGGTGAGAACAAGTTAAAATAAAAAGCCCATTTTTATTGTTTGCAATCTTACATTTAAGTCTTTAGTCCATCTTGAGTTAAATTTTTTATGTGGGCCACCACAAAAATGTTGAGACAGACCGTGTTACTGTCCATTATTTCACTTCCAAGAAACATAGTCAACAGTGTCCTTTCTGATTACCCATGCAAAATTTTACATTTCTTAATTTCTGAAGATCTCAAAACTTCTGTAATGACCTATATACCAAAGTAATATTGGTATATGATGGGGAATAAGGACCAAGTTTCATTCTTCTACATGTGGCTATCCAATTTTCCCTGTGTCGTTTATGGAATAGTGCATCCTTTCCCCCTGTGTGTCTTTGTGTGCTTTTTCAAAGTTCAGTTAGTTGTATGTATATGGTTTTGTTTTTGGGTTCTCCATCATGTTCCATTGATTGATGTGTCTACTTTTATACCAGTAAAACAGAGAGACAGCTGTTATCAACTGTACTTATTCAAAGAGTGCTTTGGACTACTTGCCTTGGTATAAGCAAAACCTTGCAAAAGGTCCACAATTCATTATAGACATTTGTCCAAATACGGTCAAAAAGAACAAAGATTCACAGTTTTATTGAATAAGATGGCCATTCCTGTACATTGCAGCTGCCCAACCTGGAGACTCAGCTGTTTACTTCTGTGTAGAGAGTATGGATTGCTGTACATCTGTAACCTAGGTACAAACCTAAGACTGGGTGCGAAGTCACACCCCCTTAGGCATTGCCCTTTAATTTGCATGGTAAAACTGAACAGTCAGATGGAGAGATGCCTAGGGGGCAGTGCTATGGGGCAGTGTGTACTGAACCTCCATTCCTTCTTTGGCCATGTTCAGCAAGTTTTATTTTGAAAATCAGACTTTAAAGATGACTTTACCTTTAAGAGTCGTTTTGCATGAATAACTTACTAGTAACCATATCACAATCCCTTTTTGGCTGAACTTTTTTTTTTTTCAGTTAAAATGCTTTATTTCTTAAAGGTATTTTTAAAAATGATTCAAATCTTTTTATAATTAACCTTTGATTTAAAACTCATTTTTGCTATGTATATTTTCTCTGAAATATATAAAGAAATGTATTCTCATAGAGTATGTTGAAAATTAGGAAAATCAATAGTTCTGGTTCTGTCAGATGAAGTATTTAGAGTGTTATTTTGATAAAATCCAGTTGCTCTGATGTGGTTTGAAAATGCTTGTTCCTTTGGAGTATAATAGCAGGGAAAAAACTGTGGCATAGGTAAAAATTCACCATAATGACCTGAATTGGTTTTATACATAAGCATCTGAGGTTTTGATAGTGAGGCTGCTGTACGGAGTGTCTTTGGATCCAACATTCATGAAAACACAGGATTGCCAGGGTTTACACAAGGAGGCAGTTGTTCAGGTTTTGCTTCTATGTCTGAATTTGTAGATGAAGTACTTTTCTTATCACAATTGCAGTCCGTCATTCTCGCACTTTGTTAATTTTTTCGGCAAACGCAGCCTTTCGGTGCAGCTGACTGCACAAAGTCCGCTGAGCTCCCAGGGACACGGCCTTTTAACTGCATCAAATTCAGGCAGCAAAGAGAAGATGAAGGGCTGGCTGGATCAACACGAATAAATCGGTCTCACCCCGGAGCTGTTTTCCCGGGCAAAATCGCAAACGCCTTCTAGCTGATGCAGCGCGTCTCCATGGCAACTGGCCGGGGCGCCAGGGCCTGGATCTTGGGCTGAACTTTTAACTTCTGTGTTTTAAAAATTGCTTTTGTTTTTTTTTTTTCCTGATTGTAAAACATTACATGCCAAATATGAAAGATACAAAATTGATAATTCTCAGCCTAGATAATTTTATGTTAAGGTTTGGTTAATTTCTTCCTAGATTCTTATTATAATGA
This sequence comes from Arctocebus calabarensis, assembly GCA_963573935.1. Classification (NCBI taxonomy): domain Eukaryota; kingdom Metazoa; phylum Chordata; class Mammalia; order Primates; family Lorisidae; genus Arctocebus; species Arctocebus calabarensis. The sequence goes on along the minus strand of CAUYON010210532.1, from coordinate 9,968 downwards.
TTATAATTTTTCATTTATTTTATCTTGAATTGAACATTTCTTCTTTCATCAGATCTCCTCAAACACTTGCTTTTTAATAGCTCATGACAGATTTTCATAAGTCATTAAAAAGTAAGCACAGATGAACTCTTTGTGCTTTATCTGCTGAGCGGCTAATAAATAGTACCTCAGTAAGGCATTTGCACAATGTTCAAAGGCAGTCTTTCTCTGAAAATTTTCTCAGACTAAGAATTCACCCAGATTTAAGTCATAAATACTGATTAAACAGGCCAGGCATGGTGGATCATGAGTGTACTCTAGCATTTAGGGAGACTGAGGCCAGAAGATTGTTTGAAGTCAGGAGTTTGCACCATCCGGAGCAAGAGAAGCACCCTTTTCAACAACAACAACAACAACAACAAAATAGAAAAATTAGCAGGCTTTGGTGACCCATGCCTGTAGTCCCAGCCACTTGGGAGGCTAAAGCAGGAGAATCACTTGAGCTCAGGAGTTTGAGGTTGTTATGAGCTATGATGACACTATTGCACTCTAGTACACCCAGCAACAGGGTATGACCTGTCTCAGAAAGAAAAAAAAAGATTGATTAAATGAAAGACAAGGAAAGGCAACCTGTACTGAATGTCATAGATTTATTTATCTGGTTATGTTTGTAAGAGAACAGAATACTTATGGTTCAGGACATTCTGAGTATTATGGACCTATTAGTGAGACAACATATGACTTTGTGAGGAGGAAGAATGCAGGGCCATGAGAGCTAAGGGTAATTAATACATCAGGCTGAGGGAGTTCAAGGAGGTCTGATACAAGAATTACTTTCAGTTTTAATATTTCATATATTTCCACATTTTCAGAGAATCAGGTGATGATTAAAAAAAAGTGAAATTCCTGAGTGCCAGCAAACCTTACATAACTGTCCCCAAAATATATGTTCCCATATGTATAAATAACTTCAGATGTCACAAGTAGGAAACACAAAATCATATTGTTGTTTAGTTATTGTGATTTCTGTGTTTTTGTGGAGAATATCTCAATCCATGTAGAAAAGAGAAAGACTATTACCAATATAGACTCATAACACACAGGGAATATAATATGGAAAATCCTTTTGGAGATTCTCCAGTGTTTCCTTAATACACTATTCTAGTTCATATCCCATTTTTATAGTTTTCATGGGTGTTCTTGGTTCCAAAAGTGCATGAACTGGCTGTGTTTCCCGCTATCCTAGCAAAGTTTCCTCAGAAAGTTTTTTTTTTTTTTAATATATTGCAGCCATGTGCCATTCTGCAATGAGCAGTCCTTGGATGGCTTTAGTAAGTTCTTTGGAGATCATTTGGTTCCACTAGGAAGCTTTTCTGGCTTTGATATATCTAATCTTCATTGATAAAACAAATTAATAATTCATCTAAGTTGGAGTTATTGACCTTTTCCATGGATTTTCTTTCAGTTTTGTCAGAGGCACTTCCATAAGGACTTTAGTCTGAAAGCATGTTTAGCATCATCATAGGCTAAAGCATTTTTTTTTTCCTACCTTCTACAGTGTCCTTCCTAGTGCAGATCTTTATCTTTATTATAAAAATTTCCTTGGGTAACATCAAGACATCAAATAATTTACGTATTTGGTGTCCATTTTTAGAAAGATACATGAGACAGGCTTGGTGCCCATAGCAGCACAGTGGTTATGGCACCAGCCACGTGCACTGAGGGTGGTAGGTTCAAACCCGGCCCAGGCCAGCTAAACAACAATGACAACTGCAACAAAAATAGTTGGGCATTGTGGCGGGCACCTGTAGTCCCAGCTACTTGGAAGGCTGAGGCAAGAGAATTGCTTAAGCACAAGAGTTGGAGGTTGCTGTGAGCTGTGACGCCACAGCACTCGACTGAGGGTGACATAGTGAGACTCTGTCTCAAAAAAAAAAAAAAAAGAAAGAAAAAAAGATACATGAGACAGTTAAGAAAGGGTGAAAAACATTAAGAAATCTCACTGTCTTCATAGTATTTGGAAGTCATGAACTACATTAAAATATCCTGAATATGATTCTTTGCATTTTTTGTAACTTGACATGCTCAACAGAAAGTTACAAATTCAGCCACTTGAATTAATTTTGCTTCTATAAGGGAATAGGTTTCACAATGGAGTCTGTGGTAGACACTGCATAACCAGTAGTATATTATCTTTTTAAATTTGAAGATATTAAAAAATAAAATTAGAAAGTAGGTGTGAGATTTTGCAGACACCTCTTGAATGACAGAAGTACAATTATGAGATTCTTTTAACTGATAAATATTACAAAATTGAATACCATAAGAGGAAATTTATGATATTTCATAAACTAATTATAAAAAATATTGGGATATTTTTAGAGAGTAGAACTGTTTGTGTTATATGTGGTTTCATCATATTTAATGGTAATTCCATGAAAGATCTGAAGATGCTTCAACTGAGATAAGATCAAAATTATTTTGAGACAAAGAAGATAAACTATGGCTACTATATGCATTTAATGAATAGGCTATGATAGGCAGTGAGTTTTCATTATTGCCATGTTGTTGGGTAATATCCCTAGGACCTGGGATTCACTCACAAAGAAAGGTTTATTACAATTGGTGCTGCTATGTTCAGCTCTCTTGGGGAGATGTACGGGGTCGTCTAGGATACATTCTTTTCTGAGCTGGGCATAGACAATGTAGTGCCTGGTTGTGGCTCATTTAAGGTTCCAATTGAGGTAATGGGAAAAACATAAATTCAAAGATTTGATAACTTAATGACCACACTCTGGTATCTAATGTGACTTTTATGAACAGAGCTAGATTGTCAAGGTAGATAGAAAAGTGAAGGAGACTTTTATCATAGTATCCATTGTCTGAGGGCTTCCCTGATAACACTTCAGCAAAGAGAGATTAGTTCTTTTTTTTTTGCGTTTTTTGGCCAGGGCTGGGTTTGAACCTGCCACCTCTGGCATATGGGGCCCGGTGTCTTACTCCATTGAGCCACAGGTGCCTCCCAGAGAGATTAGTTTTTTATGCTGTTTTCCCCCAAGATAGGCAACTGGAAAGACACTGGAAGTGAGGCGGGAATTTGAAAGGCCTGCAGATATCAGTCTGCCTTTTTATCATATCGTGATTGTTTTCTATCTCAGGAGAAAGGGCAAGATGCATAGATATGAGGATACACAATTATTACGTCTAACCCTTGTCCCCATAATCCATTCAATGTGGTGTTTGAGAAATTTTATCATTTATTTGTTAAAATTGATTTTTTAGTTGTCATGAGTACACATGTATTATTTTTACATAAGGCCTTATCCCCCATTTCTGTCAAAGATACAGTGACTGAATAGAGTAGCTGGTTGAATCATCAGTTTTCTTTTCAGGTTACCCAAGTTTTTTTCATATTTAATTGTTACCACATTAAGCATGAGTTAATCCAAAAGGAAGCTTGCGTTAGGTGCGATTCTCAGCAATTTGACATGACGCACACTAACTTGCTACTCCAGGAAACCTCTGTTTCCTGCTCTAGGGCAGCAGCAGCAGCAGCAGCAGCACACAGCCCAGTGACTCTTCTCTCTCTCTGTCAGGTTCACTTCACAGTGCAGAGCCCTGGAACCCTTGAAGAAGAAGGTATTTCCCCTGTAGAGGAAGAAACAGACATGTTGTTCTGCAGCCTGCTGAAGGCGGTCACAGCTTCGATGTGGCTAGGTAGGGATGAACAGTGGGAATATGCTTCCTCTATTATGTGAGGACCAGGGGTACAGGATGGACTTACGGAGATGTTGGGAAGGAGGGATAACAGGGTACAAAATTAGAATTTCTTTGTCCTATACCACTTGTCCCTAAATCTTCCATTTCTATCTTTTTTCTTCTAGGATTTGGTATTTCACAGAAGGTAACTCAAAGCCAATCAACAATCTTGGTGGAGGAGAAGGAGGCTGTGACTCTGGGATGCACATATGACACCAGTGATAGTAGTTATCATCTCTTCTGGTACAAGCAGCCCAGCAGTGGGGAGATGATTTTCATTATTCGCCAGGACTCCTATAGTCAGAAAAATGAAACAGAAGGTCGCTACTCACTGAACTTTCAGAAGGCAAGCAAGTCCATCAACCTTGTTATCTCAGCTTTGGAATTCAAGGACTCAGCGATATATTTCTGTGCACTGCGTGGCACACAGTGAGAGGATTGTTGGATGGAGCTGTACAAAAACTCCAGGGGCCTACTTGTGACATCCATCTGCTGTTGGGCCCACAGCAGGGAATCACGATGACAGACAGGAAGTGGCTAGACCTGTGGTAACACAGGTGTAGGGTTGGAGGGAAAATACTCACTTTAGAAAAATTTACTTCACTAAATTCATAGCTCATTTCAGAGTTATCATTCAAAAAAACATTTATCACTAAATCTTTGGATTGAGGTTAGATATACAGAATTTTTGACTGAATATTGAAGAGAAAGAACAACTGCAAGAAGCAACTTGCCTTTTGGCTATTAGATTGAGCTAGAAGAATTGCCTAAGGAAATTCAGAAACATGTGGTTGAAAAAGTCATTAGAAGTTTGTTTGAATTTTGGATTTTCAGATTAGTTGTTAAATAAATATAAGGGGTTTTCAAAAAGTCAATGGAAGTGCACATTATAAAGAAATCTGCATGGATTTCAATTTTTCTTGCATCAAATAAACTCCTACTAATCTGTTATAGCATGCCTAAATAGGATCTAGTTTGAAGAACTAAGAAGGATATGACATCAGTTTGAAAAGAGTCCCTATTAGACATGAATTGTGCCAAATTTCAAGCAAGACCAAATATTTAATTTATGGTGAAACATGGATGGAAGAATGGTGAAATCATTGATGTATTATGAAAAGTTTTAGAGAATAATTCCCCAGAAGTAATTATCAGTTTATAAATAGACAACTTACTTTAAGAAGGGATGAGACAATGCTGATGATGAAGCCTAAAGTGGGAGACCTTCCACAGTAGTCTGCAAGGAAAACGTTCATCTTGTTAATTGAAGAGAACCCTTGATCGACAGCAGAAACATAGCCAACACCACAGACATCTCACCTGGTTCAACTTGCACAATTCCTACTGAAAAATTAAAGTTGAGCAAACTTTCTACTGAATAGATGCAAAAACCATTGCACCCAGGTCAGCTGCAGGCAAGAGAAGAGCTTCAGTGAAACAAGTAGAATCAGACCCTGAAGGATTTCTTTGAAGAGTTCCCATAAGAGATGAAGCATGGCTTTACCAGTGTGATTTTGAAGCCATTGCACGATCAAAGCAATGGCTACCAGGAAGTGGAAGTGGTCCAGTCAAAGTAAAAGCAAACCAATCAAGGGAAACATGGTTACCAGTTTCTGGGGGTGCTTTAGAAATTTTGATATGGATTTTCTGAAGAGTCATGAAAAGATAACATCTGATTATTATGAGAGTTTTTGAGAAAGTTGGCCAAAACTTACATAGAAAAATGCTAAAAGAGAAATCTTCACCCAAGAGTTCTTCTCCACCACAACAATACTATTTTTATTCCTTTCATCAAACAAGGGCAATTTTGTGAGAGTTTTGATGGGAAATCATTAGACATCCACCTTATAGGCCAAATTTTTCTCCTTCCGACATCTTTTGCTGTTTGAGTCTTATAAAATCTGTAAAGGACACCCATCGTTCTTTACTTAGTAATGTAAAAAAGATTGCATTGACTTGATTAAAATCCATCCCACTTACTAGCCTTACTGCAATCTCTAGCATGGAAGAGCTCACATTCTTTACTGTACGTTTACCTGCCCTCATACCAGAATTATCTATAAAGAGATCAATAATTGCTGGCTTTTAGAGGGACTTTATGAAGAAACAGAGAATGAATCCTCTTTTCTGCTCTTGTCCTTCACTCTGTCACTTCTTTAAGAGCATTTAATGTCATCACATTAATTTCATGCACCCCAAGACCTGTTATGCTCAATCAATGTTCCACAATGCAAAATCTTCATTATCTTCAATTTCTTTCTTCCACCCCTAACACCATTTTCACCTGCCTTAAAATATGAATGGTATTGGTTGGTTGATACGGGATCTTGTATTTTAAGTTCCTCTTACATTTGCATTTGGAAATTAGACTTGTAGAATAGAAATCTTAAAGGGAAGCATGTTTAAATTTTTTAAAATTTTAATTGTGGAAAAATACACATGACAAAATTTATCATTTTAACCACTTATAAGTGTATATAGTTCAGTGGTATTAAATGCATGTGCATAATGGTGTAGCCATCACTTACCATCCATCATGAGAACTCTTTTCACTTTGCAAACTGGATAGTATGAATCCACTAATGAAAAACTCTACATTCGCTACCGCCCACAGCCCTTGGGAACCATCATTCTACTTTATGTTTATGAATTTGACTACTGTAGGGATATAAGTGAAATCATATCATCTTTATGTTTTTGTGACTGGCTTATTTCATTTAGCACAATGCCCTCAAAGTTTATCCATGTTCTATCACATTGCCAGAAATTCCTTTCTTTTTAAGGTCGAATAATTCAGTCTCTCTCTCTCTCACTCTCCAAGTGTGCAAATATCTCAATATTCTGGATATATACCCAAATTATTTTAATTTGGGGGCTTTATAGTAAGAAGTGGAATTATTGAATGAATCTTAGGGTAATTCTACTTTTAAACTTTTGAATAGGTACCTAACTGTTTTCCAGACTGATTGTTGAACAATTTTACATTCTCACCAACACTGCAAAAAGGTTTTAGTTTCTCCATATCCTCATCCACATTCCATCTTTTTTTTCTCTCAACCATAGTCATCATAATAGCTGTGAATACATATATAATTGTGGTTTTTGTTTGAATGACCCTAATAATTAGTGATTCTGAGCATCTTTTCCTGTACTTACTAACCAATTGATTATATATCTCCTTTGGAAAATGCCTATACAACTCTTTTGTACATCTTTTAATTGGATGTTGTTTTTTTATTTCTGAGTTGCAGGTGTTCTTAATTTATTCTGAATATTGACTTTTTAATCAAATGTGAATTACAAATATTTATTGCCATTCCCCGGGTTGTTGTTTCACTCTGTTTATTGTGTTTCCTTTGATGCACAGAAGTTTTAAATTTTGATGTGGTCAAATTTATTCAATTTTTCTTTTTCATCCTATGGTGTCATATATAAGAAAGTATTGGCAAATCCAATGCCATGAAGCTTTTCTCCTGTGTTTTCTTCTAATGATTTTATAGTTTTAGCTTTTATGTTTAGGTTTTTGATCCTTTGGTTTGGTTATTACATATGATATAAGGTAAGGGTCCAACTTCATTCTTTTCCGTGTGGAATCAGTTTTTGCTGAAAGACTTACCTTTCATCCTTGAACAGTTTGTGATCATTTTCTAAAATCATTTGACCACATATGCAAAAGATTACTTTGGACTCTACATTTTATTCCATTGGTCTACATGTCTACCTTTGTGGAAATACCATACCCTTTTGCTCCATTACTGAAGCTTTATTATCAGTTTTGAAATCATAGAGTGTGAGAACGTCTGAATTTCTTATTTTTTCAAGATTATTTCAACTATTTGAATTTCATTAAGATGCCATATAAATTTTTGGTTATATTTTTCTATTATAGGAAAAATATCATTGGAATTTTGTAAGGGCTTACATTGAATCTGTAGATTCTTGTGGGTAGTACTGACATTTTAATAATGTATATATATGTATATTTTTGAGACAGAGCCTCAAGCTGTCACCCTGGATAGAGTGCCGTGGCATCATAGCTCACAGCAACCTCCAATTCCTGGGCTCAAACGAGTCTCTTGCCTCTGCCTCCCAAGTAGCTGGGACTGCAGGCGCCCGCCACAATGCCAGGCCATTTTTTTTTTGGTTGCAGCCATCATTGTTGTTTGGCAGGTCCGGGCTGGAATCAAACCGGCCAGCTCAGGTGTACGTGGCTGGCGCCTTAGCCTGCTGAGCCACAGGCGCCGAGCCAATAATATTTTTGAACATAGGATATATTTTCATTTATTTGTGTCTTGGGACAGTCTTTAGTTTCTTTTTATAATATTACCTAAGTTTTAAGTGTTTAGCATCCTTGTTTAAGTTTGTTGCTAAATATTTTCCTCCTTTTGGTACTATTATAAATAATTATTTTTTTGATTTCTAGAGTGCTCTTGTTTAGAATATAGAAGTGCAGTTGATGTTCGTGTGCCATTTTTGTATTCTGCAAGTTTGCTGAAGTAAATTATTAGTTCTAGGAAGAAGCATATTTAAGAGTGGAATTTCAAGTGTTGTGACAGTTGAGTGAGGAACAAGATTTTTCTCTCATGTTCCTCAAGTCAACTCATGTAGGCTCCAAAACTTTAAACATAAATAGGAGGATGGACTTCATGGTGTAACCACCATAGAGACTCAAAGAAGGAAAGGGTGATGGAGGAAAAATTACCTGTAGAGTATAATGTTCACTATTTGCGTGATGGGTACATTGAAAGCTTAGACTTCACCAATGTACAACATGTACATGTAATGAAATTCAACTTACTCCCTACATTTATTAATATAAAAAATTCATAAAATAAAATGAAATAGAGCATATTGGAGAAATTAAAGATAAAAACAGAAATTGATAGCTTAAAGAAAAATAATAAAATCAATGATAAAATAACAATATGGTATTTTGAAAACAACTGAACACTAACAGAATCCAGAAAAGAAATGAGTAGGGGGGCAGTGCCTGTGGCTCATAGGAGTAGGGCACTGGCCCCATATGCCAGAGGTGGTGGGTTCAAACCCAGCCCCAGCCAAAAACTGCAAAAAAAAAAAAAAAAAAAAAAAGAAGTGAGTAGGGACAAACACATGCATAATTAAGCTGAGCTTATTTCAAGAATGTAAGAATGATTTAATAGTTGAAAATCTGCTCATATATTGCTTCACATTAAAAAGTTTGAAATGACCCAAAATGTTCTCAAGCCTCGTTTGATTGAGTGCTTCCTTTTATCTGGAATAATTTACTGCCCTACCTAAAACTACATGAACATCTGTGCAAGCTCATCTGATCATAGTTGCTCTTAAAAATATTGGATTATCTCTTTTGAGTTGACCTCAATTATAGATGTGTATAGTAGTGTGTTCTGGTTCTTTAATTTCCTGTAGCATTTAGATTATTTCAGTGGGGTTAAGGGGAGAATGATGAGTCTATTCACGTATATTTATAAATTCTTGGCTTCACAAGTATTACCGTTTATGTGTTTGTCTGCCATTGTGCACATCTCTAAATTTTATCCTAGAACATGCCAGACCAATAATTATGGTTCAGATTTATGGATGGTATAGACATTAGATGCCTGCAATACTCCTTGGAATTATTCTCAATTCTGTGCTTGAAGTTCTCATAATCTTGTGAAATAAAGCTTCATAACTGTGACCAATTATTTGGAGACCAAAACTCAATACTAGTCATTAGGAAGAATCAAGCTATAATCCTGTTTAAAAGAAACATTTACGCTGGTTAATTTGAACACTGTGTTTTAGACTCCTTTGTCACAGACAAGTTTCAAGGAACAGAAAGAGAGTAATCACTAACCATGAATAAAGTTCTAATACCCTGCTGGTTCACAGAATCCTAGAACTCTTGCAGCCTTGCTAAAATCAGGTGCCTAAATAATTTGTTTGAGAAAAATACTCGTGTCACTACCTGGTGGTCAGCTCCTAAATTGCAGTTTGCGTGCCATTTACAATATGTTTCCTTTCCTCTTTTTGTCAAAGCCCCTACTTGTAATTATTCAATTAAAAAATAATTTAAAATAATTTCATTTAGAAAAAGAGGGTGCCTATTAACTTCCTGTCTTAAGATATTTCCAGGGCTTGATAAGAAGTCATTTTTCTATCCTCTATCTACTCTCTAATTTTCTCTGAAAATAATCCATGCTGGAAAAAACAGAGAACAGTGATTTTGCTATTAGAAAGATCTATGT
>CAUYON010210531.1:0-10174 GCA_963573935.1 Arctocebus calabarensis | reverse complement strand
CATAGACTCCTCCACATGTTTTGTAAGACTTACACCTAAGGACTTCAGTTTTTTTTCTTTTAGACAGAGCCTCAAGCTGTCACCCTGGAGAGAGTGCTGTGGCATCACAGCTCACAGCAACCTCCAATTCCTGGGCTTAAGCAAGTCTCTTGCCTCCACCTCCCAAGTAGCTGGGACTACAGGCACCTGCCACAATGCCCGGCCATTTTTTGGTTGCAGCTGTCATTGTTGTTTGGCGAGCCAGGGCTGGATTCGAACCCACCAGCTCAGATGTACATGGCTGGCGCCTTAGCCCACTGAGCCACAGGCGCCAAGCCAGGACTTCAGTTTTATGTGGCTGGTGTAACAGATTTTTTAAAAAAATTTCTATTTCACTCACTTATTGATGACATATAGGAATACAATGACTTTTGGATATTTATCTTGTATCACGTGACCCAGGTAAACTCACTTATTATGTGGCTAGTGTAACTGATTTTTTAAAAAAAATCTCTATTTCACTTGTTTATTGATGGCTTGTAGGAATACAATGACTTTTGGATAGTTATCTTGTATCACGTGACCCAGGTAAAAATCACTTATTAGTTTAGTGTTTTTCTTCTTTCTTTTTTTTTTTTTTTGAGACAGAGCCTCAAACTGTCACCCTGGATAGAGTGCTGTGGCATCACAGCTCAGCTCACAGCAACCTCTAATTCCTGGGCTCAAGCGAGTCTCTTGCCTCTGCCTCCCAAGTAGCTGGGACTACAGGTGCCTGCCAGCTCAGGTGTACGTGAATGGTGCCTTAGCCCGTTGAGCCACAGGCGCTGAGCCTAGTGTATTTCTTGTAGATTTTTTGTTGTTGTTTTGAGACAGAGGCTCACTATGTCACCCTCAGTAGAGTGCCATGGTATCAGAGCTCACAGCAATCTCAAACTCCTGGGCTTAAGCGATTGTCTTGCCTCAGCCTCTCAAGCAGCTGGGACTACAGGCAACTACAGGCCACAACACCCAGCTATTTTTGGTGCAGTTGTCATTGTTGTTTTAGCAGGCCCAGGCCGGGCTCGAACCTGCCAGCCCCAGTATATGTGGCCAGCACCCTACTTACTGAACCAGAGGTGCCGAGCCTCTTGTAGATTCTTTTTGATTTTCTATAGGCAACCAGGTCATCTGAGAATAAAGGCAGTTTTATTTCTTTCTTTCCAAGCATTTGACTTTTTTTTTTTTTTGCCTTATTTCACAAGCTAGGATTTCCAGTATAATGCTGAATAATAGAGAGAGAAGACATTCTTGTCTTTTTCAAACTTTATGAATACAGCACTTAACAGGTGCTCTCTCTTACCAGTAAGTATGATACTATCTTGAGGTTCTCATGGATACCCTTAATTAGGTTAAGGAAGTTCTATTCTAATTTTGCTGAGAGTTTTTATCAACCATTTTATCAAATGCTTTTTTTGCATCTATTGATGTGATCATATGATTTTTCTTAGTTATTAATATGGTAAATTACCTTAACCCAGTTTCAAATATTGAACTAGTCTTGCATTCATATGATGAATGTCACTTAGTCATGGTATTATCCTCTTTAGATATTGCTAGATTTAATTTGCTAATATTTTGTTAAGGAATTTTACATGTATGTTCATAACTGATACTGATTTGTTACTTTATTTTCTTGTGACATCTTTCATCCTGGCATTAGAATAAAGCTAACCTTACAAAATGAGCAGAAAGTATTCCCTTCTCTTCTATTTTCTGGAAGAGAATGTATTATTTGTGTTATTTCTTCCTTAAATTTTTTTTTTTTTTTTGAGACAGAGCCTCAAGCTGTCACCCTGGATAGAGTGCTGTGGCATTCCAGCTCACAGCAACCTCCAACTCCTGGGCTCAAGCGAGTCTCTTGCCTCCGCCTCCCAAGTAGCTGGGATTACAGGCAACTGCCACAAAACCCGGCCATTTTTTGATTGCAGCCAACATTGTTGTTTGGCGAGCTCCGGGCTGGATCGAACCCGCCAGCTCAGGTGTACATGGCTGGCGCCTTAGCCCATTGAGACACAGGTGCCACGCCCCTTAAATGTTTTGAAAAATTAAGTAAAACCATCAAGGCCTGGAGTTTTATTATTGAGAAGTTTTTAACAATAAATTCAATCTCTTTTCATAGCTGTAGGCCTATCCAGGTGATCAATTTTTTCTGTAGTCAGTTTTGATAATTTCCATTTTCCAAGGAATTGTTCACTTTTAACTAAATTAAAATTAATCCACATAGAACTGTTAGGGTACTCTTATTCTCACTTAGTGTTTGTGGGATCAAGAGTGAGTTCTCTGCTTTCAATTTTTATGTTGGTAATTTATTCTCTTCCTCTCCCTCCCTTCTTCACTCTACCTCCCTCCTTGATTAGCCTGTCTTCTAAAGTCATTATCTTTGGGTTTCCTACAATGAGGAGATTCCAGCTTGTTTGCAGAGCCCAGACCTAGACTCGTTGGTCCTGAACTCCAATCTTCCAGGAAAATGAAGTCTCTGGTTGTCATGAAGACAGAAATGTGCAGCCTATTGCCAAGGAAATGGCCAGATGCTTTTTGCCTTGGGAAAGAGAAAGAAGGAAAATGCAGTTTTGGATTGGCTACAGAGATACCCTCAATTTGAATTTTTTCCAGAGTCTTAAGACTTCAAACCTGAAATGAATTTTTGCTCCCAGGTCCTGCATCTATGTTGCCAAGTAGACAGAATACCACCCAGACAGAGAACTGGAAGAACTAGGCCCCAAGGCACTGTGAGGGTTCAACTCCCAGGCCTGTGCAGATGAGCCCCAACCCCCGTCACCCCCTCCTGCACTCCCTGAGACCTGAAGCACTCAGAGAAGTTTTAGGAGGAGACTATGGGGGCTGGGAGAAGCAGGGGATGAAACTCAGGTGGGTTCTTGTAATTTATAAACTTCACAATATTTGAGAAGCACTTTTACTCACTACCTTTAGAATACACAACTTAGGGGTTTTGAAGGTAGAAACTATTTTCATGACTGTATTACAGAAAATATTGTTGAGGCTCAAAGAAGTAGTATCTTTGTTTGCGGTCACACAGCAAGTAAGTGGCAGAGCCATAGTGGGCCCAGGAGTCTGTAGTTAAATTAATTCCCCAGGTGATCTTGATTTTAGGCAGAGGGCAGCCCTAGCTGACACATTAAGTGCAGCATTTTGAAAGGATGAGAGCTAAGCAGGGCTGGGATTCCCAATCTTCAGAAACTGCGATAATAGCCTATTGCTTCTAAGCTACAAATCTGTACCACATGTTACTGTACTAAACATTGTAGGCAATTATAACTTACAATGGTGTAAGTATTTGTGTATCTAAATATAGGAAAGGTACAATGAAAAATAAAAGATAAAAATGGTACATCTGTATAGGGCCCTTATATTGAATGAAGCCTACAGAACTAGAAGTTCTGGGTGAGTCAGAGAGGGAGTGGTAAGTGAAGGTGAAGGCATAGGACATTCTGTACATGACTATAGGCTTTATAAATACTGTACTAAGGCTACACTGAATTTATTTAAAAATTCTTCCTTTAATAAAATTAAGCTTAGCTTATATCACTTTTTTACTTTATTAACTTTTTAATTTTTTAACTTTTTCACTCATTTGTAATAACATTTAGCTCAAAACACAAACACTTCATGCAGCTATACAAAACTTGGTAGGTTGTGTGTGTGTCTAATTTTTCTAGATTTTTCTATTTGTTGGAATACAGTTTTTCATAATAGTCTCTAATAATCTAAGGATTATAGATTTTCTTTCATTATTATCTTTATCCTATAAGCAGTTTTTTTTTCTATTTTTAAATTTTCCTTTATCTTTTAAACATTTTTTTTTTTTTGAGACAGAGTCTCATTATGTCACCCTCGGTACAGTGTCGTGGCATCACAGCTCACAGCAACCTTAAACTCTTGGGCTTAAGTAATTCTCCTGCCTCAGCCTCCCACGTAGCTGGGACTACAAGTGCCTGCCACAACACCCATGTATTTTTTGTTGCAGTTGTCATTGTTGTTAGCTGGCCTGGGCCAAGATTTGAACCTACCACTCTTGGTGTATGTGTCTGGTGCCATAACCACTGCTACAGGCACTGAGCCCTTTTAAACATTTTTTGAAAAATTAAGACACAAGGCTAGGCGCGGTGGCTCATGCCTGTAATCCTAGCACTCTGGGAGGTCAAGGCAAGTGGATTGCCTGAGCTCACTGATTCAAGATCAGCCTGAGCGAGAGTGAGACCCCCACCTCTAAAAAATAGCCAGGCTGTGTGGTGGATGCCTATAGTCCCAGCTACTTGGGAGGGCTGAGGCAAGAGAATCGCTTGAGCCTAAGAGTTTGAGGTTGCTGTGAACTATGATGCCATAGCACTCTGCTGAGGGTGACAAAGTAAGACTCTATCTCAAAAAAAACAAAAAAAACCCTAAGACACAAACACACACATTAGACTAGCCTACACAAAGACTAGGCCTACACAGTCAGGCTCATCAATATCACTGTATTCCATGTAATGGGATTGTTTGGGGGTTTTGTTGTTGCGTTATTTGAATTCCTTGTAAACTTTGGATATCATTCCCTTATCAGATGCATAATTTGTAAATATCTTCTCCCATTCTGTAGGTCATCTGTTCACTCCACTGATTATTTCTTTTGCTGTGCAGAAGCTTTTTAGTTTAAGTCACATGTCTATTTTGTTGTTGTTGTTTCTTGTGCTTTTGAGTTCTTAGTCATGAACACTTTGCCTAGGCCAATAGCCAGAAAAGTTTTCCCTAGGTTTAAGTTCTCAATCCATCTGGAGTTCATTTATGTGTATGTGTCAGGGGTCCAGTTTTATTCTTCTATATGTGATAATCCAATTTCTCCAGAACTATTGATTGAAAAGGGTATTCTTTCCTCAATGTATGGTCTTGTCAACTTTGTCAAAGATCAGCTGGCTGTAGATATGTGGCTTTATTTCTGGATTCTCTATTCTTTTCCATTGATATTAGAGTCTATATTTCATACTCTTACCATAATGTTTTGATTACTATCACTGTAGTACAATTTGAAGTCAGATAATGTGATGCCTCCAGATTTGTTCTTCCTGCTTAGGATTACTTTGACTATCTGGGCTCTTTTTAGTTCCATATGAATTTTAGAGTTGTTTTTTCTGTTTTAGTGATGAACATCATTGATATTTTGATGGCGATTGCATTGAATCTACAGATTGCTTGGGGTATGCTGGGCATTTTAACAATGTTAATTCTTCTAATCCACGAATGAGGGGGTTTTTTTCCATTTTTTTTTTTTGTCCTCACCAATTTCTTTCATCAGTGTTTTTTAATTTTCATTGTAGAGATCCTAGAATGAGGTTAAAAGTATTCTATCCTCTTCATTTTTTTTTTTTTTGAAGGGTTTAAGTAGAATTGGTATTAGTTCTACTTTAAATGGTTCATAGAATTCCAAGTGATCAGATCTTGGGCTTTTCTTTGATGGAAAACATTTTATTCTGCTTTAGTCTTGTTACCAGTTATTTGTCTCTTCAGGTTTTCTACTTCTTTGTGGTTCAGTCTTGGTAGGTTGTGTGTTATGTCTAATTTTTCTAGATTTTTCCATTTGTTGGAATAGTTTTTCATTATACTCCCTAATACTCCTTAGTATTTTTGTAGCTCCAGTGGTAATGTCTTCTTTTTTTTCTTTTTTAGAGAGATAAAAAAAAGTCTTCCATTTTTCCATTTGTTGGAATAGTTTTTCTTTATACTCTCTAATAATCTTTAGTATTTTTATAGCACCAGTGGTAATGTCTTCTTTTTTTTGCCCCTGGTAGAGTGCTATGGCATCACAGCTCACAGCAACCTCTAACTCCTGGGCTTAGGCAATTCTCTTGCCTCAGCCTCCCGAGTAGCTGGGACTACAAGCACCTGCCAGAACACCCAGCTATTTTTTTTTGTTTCAGTTTGGCCTGGTCTGGGTTCGAACCCGCCATCCTCGGTATATGGGGCTGGTGCCCTATACACTGAGCCACAGGCACCACCCAAGTAATGTCTTCTTTTTAACCTCTGATTTTATTTTTAACCTTTTCTCTTTTTTGCTAAGTTAATTATAGCTAAAGTTTGTCAGTATTTTAATGTTTTCAAAATACCAACTTTTCATTTAGTTTATCTTTTGCATTTTCGTCTCAAATTCATTTATTTCTCTCCTTTTACATCTTAGTATTTTTTTTGCATATTTGAGTCCTCTGCTACTAGCCACATATATACTATGTATTTACAATGGTTATATCATCTTATATCATTATATAATGGGTTTTAAAATTTTTTACCATTCTTGACTTCATTTATTTTGTCTGATTTAAATATAGCTACTCCTGCTCTTCTTTGATTTCCATTTGCCTAGCATATCTTTTTCCTTCCTTTTCTCCTAGTCCATGGGAATCTTTACAGGTGAAGCAAGTTTTGTCCACACAGTCTATACTTAGGTCTTTTTTTCTTTTTATCCATTCAGCTACTCTGTGATTTTTAATGGAAGAATTTAATCCATTTATATTCAAGGTTATTATTAACAGGTGAGGGTTTATATTGTCATTGTTACCAATTTTCCAGTTGTTTTGTAATTTTTTCCCTCTTTTTTCTGCTCTTATAGTCTGTTAAGTTTAGGTGATTTTTCTCTAGGAATATGTTTTGATTTGTGCCATCTCTTGTTAGTATATTTATTATATGTTTTGCTTTGTGGTTACCATGAGATTTATAAAAACATTTTATAATTATAATAGGTTATTTTCAACTAATAATGACTTAATTTTGAATGCAAAGCAAAGTTTAATATTTTGATTTTTTATTCAATTTACATCTTTTTATAATTCCTATCTCTTAATCAACTGTTGTAGTAATCATTTTTAATAGTTGTCTTTTATTTTTCAAACGTAAGATATAAATGGTTTACTTAACCTAGTTACAGTATTGGGAGTATTCTAAATTGTGTTTTCATTCTTTTGCCAGTGAATTTAATACTTGAGTATGTTTTCTTGCTACATGCTAACATTAATTTCTTTTAGATTGAAGAACTCCCTTTAGCATTTATTGTGGGACAGGCTTGATGTTGATGAATTCTCTCAGCTTTTGTTCATCTGGGAAGGTATTTCTTATTTGTGTTTGAAAGAAAGCTCTGCTGATTCAGTGTTCTTTGTTGGCAGTTTTTTTTTTTTTTTTCCTTCATCATTTTGAATAACCTCCCACTCTTCTGGCCTCCCGTGGTTTCTGCTGAGAAATCTGCTAAAATCTGTATTGGGGCTGTACTGAATGTAAAATGTTTCTTCTGCAGCTTACCTGAGCATTATTTCTTTGTCTTTCATTTTTGCTAAATTGATTATGATGTACTTTAGGAAATCTTTTTTGGTTTTAATTTGAACGGGTGACCTCTGATCTTTCTATAACTGGATGTTGTCATCTGTATCCAGATTTTGAAAATTGTTAGTCATTATTTTACTAAATATGTTTTCTAGGCCTTTCCCTCTTGTTTCCTTTGGGAATTCCTATTATGTGGAGGTTAGCTTACTTAATGGCATCTACTAATTCTCATAGGATTTCTTGATTCCTTTTTATTCTTCTTTTGCTTTTTCCTCCTTTGATTGGGTAATTTTATATGTTCTAATTTCACACTCACTAGTACTGTCCTCTGAATGAGTCTGCCCTTTAAAATTTCTAACAAAATTTTCAGCTCAGCTATTGTATTCTTTATCTCTACTATTTCTGTTTTTAATTGTTTCTATTTCTTTGTCAAATTTCTCATTATGTTTCTGGATTGTTTTCCAAATTTGTTTCCTATTTATATTTTCTTGTGATTAACCAAACTTCTTTAAGAGGATTGCTCTGGATTCTCTGTCAGAAATTTAATATAATTTTGATTCTTCTGGGCCAATTGCTGTATCTTTGATGTGTTTCTCTTAGTGATATCCTATTTCCCTGAGTCTTCACAATTCTTGTGTCTCTAGGTAAGTATGTGTATGTTTGGGGAGACAAGTACCTCTTCCAGTTTTTGCAGGGGTTCTTATATGATGTTAGAAGTTTTTTACTCAGCACTCAAACTTAAATGCTAGCCAGTTGTTGCTTCTCATTCTGGGAAGGACTTATAGAGAACATTGGAACTAAAACACTGCACTGGAACTAACTCATTTTCCTACCATTGTGTCCCAGTCTGGGCAAGAATTATAGTGAGCACTGGAAATTAAACATTGCCTAGGAACTATATTGCTGTCATTATCCTCCTAGTCTGGGAAAGACTTACGCAGACACCAGATATTGATCCCAAAATGTTAGACACGTATAGACCAGGAGAAAGCTCCATGTGAGCATCTGGGCTTTGTGGTAACTCCAGTCGGGATTAGGCCCTTCCTATAGGTTGTGTCCCTATAGCACTATGGCACCAGTCTTTTCAGAATGGCATCCCCACTGACAGAATCACAGAATAGTTGCTGTAAACCACACACCAGCAGTGATCACAAACTTCCTGCCAGGAGCTGCAATCAGTGCCTCTGTTTTCACAGCTCACCCCAGGTGGTTCAACTCTCCTGTTATTCCTAGTGGTTTCCATGAATTGGACAAGAGTGGACATCTACACAGATTCCCAGAGAAGTGGGGAGATCAAATGTCCACCTCCAGTATCTTCCTCTTAACTCAGAAACTGATTCTGGCAGGGTGCAGTGGCTCACGCCTGTAATCCCAGCACCCTGGGAGTCTGAGGCGGGTATACCGCCTGAGCTCAGAGTTTAAAGACCAGGCTGAGTAAGAGTAAGATCCTGTCTCTACTAAAAATAGAAAAACTAGCCAAGGGTTGTAGCTAGCACCTGTAGTCCCAGCTACTCAGGAGGGTGAGGCAAGAGGATTGATAGAGCTCAGTAGTTTGAGGTTGCTGTGAGCTATGACACCACAACAATCTAGCCCAGGCAACAGAGTAAGACTCTGTCTCAAAAAAAAAAAAAAAAGGAAACTGTCGTTCTAAAGAAATTCCTTGTGAGTGGTGCTGCTATGCCAGTTCCAAGGAGGGAATGCATAGTCTGAAATGGCTGTGTGTCTTACTGGATACTCTCAATTCTGTAGGCCCAGGGCTTTTACTGTTTCTTTCCCACATCCTAGTGAATTCAAGGTCAACTCAAGTCTTATCTTTGAATTGTTGCTAGTAGCGTTTTTGTGGAGAGAGTGATGAAAGGGTAAATTCTATTCTGCTGTCTTGCTGATGTCACTCTCTGAGAGAATTAAGTTACAGTTAATATATATATATTTAATAAGTAGGAGGATTATACTCTAAAATATCAGAAGAATCAATTCTCGGCCTTTTGGCTAAGATCAAGTGTACAATATCAGAAGAAAAGGTATAACATAGGAAATACATAAACCAGTAACATAGTTTTTATTACCATTATCAAGTATTATGTACTATGCATAATTGCAAGTACTATACAGTAGGTAGGTTTGTTCATACCAGTATCACCACAAACACAGTAATGTATTACACTGTGATCTTAATGGCAGCTACTGTGCTAGACAATAAAAAATTTTCATCTTTATTATAATATTACAAGACCACCATCATATGTACAGTCTGTTATTGACCAAAACATTGCTATGAGGTGCATAACTATATTTGTTTAGGCTTATATCTGGACTCTCTATTCTTTTTCTCTGAACTACGTGTCTGTCCTTTGGGCAATATCACGCTGTGTTGATCACTGTAGCTTTATGGTAAGTCTTCATATTATGTAATGTAAGACCTATAACTTTATTCTTTTTGGGGCTATTTTATTTACTTATTTTTTTTTTAGAGACAGAGTTTCACTTTGTCGCCCTCAGTAGAGTGTCATCGCATCACGGCTCACAGCAACCTCCAGCTCTTAGGCTTAGGCAATTCTCTTGCCTCAGCCTCCCAAGTAGCTGGGACTACAGGTGCCTGCCACAATGCCCAGCTATTTTTTGTTACAGTTTGTCTGGGGCCAGGTTTGAACCTGCCACTCTTGGTATGTGGGGCCAGCACCCTACTCACTGAGCCACATGTGCCTTTTTTGGGCTTTTTTTTTTTTTTTGAGACAGAGCCTCAAGCTGTCACCCTGGATAGAGAGCTGTGGCATCACAGCTCACAGCAACCTCCAATTCCTGGGCTCAAGCGAGTCTCTTGCCTCTGCCTCCCAAGTAGCTGGGACTACAGGCG
>CAUYON010210530.1:0-21827 GCA_963573935.1 Arctocebus calabarensis | reverse complement strand
ACATTAAGCTAAAAGATGGTAATGCAGGGCAACACTCATTGCATGTCATTAGACAGATAACACACATTGTGATTTCATGAGGAAGATGGTAAACCAGCACAACAGCCATTGTGAAGTCAGGAGGACGTCACTAAGGTTAAGGTTAAGTATCATAACCCAGGGCAATACCCATCATGGTGTCAGAAGGAAGTCACAAAGGTTAAGCTTGTAGATGTTAACCCACAGCAACACACATTGTTATGTCAGAAGGAAGATGGTAACCCAGGCCAACACTCATTGTGATGTCAGGAGAATGTTACTAAGGTTAAGCTTAAAGATGGTACTCCACAGCAACACCCATTGTGAAGTCAGGAGAATTTCACTATGGTTAAGTTAAAAGATGGTAACACATGGCAATGCACATTTTGATGTCAGGTGGAAAATGGTTAACCAGGGTAACAACCATTACGATGTCAAGAGAAAGTCACTAATGTTAAGCTTAATGATGGTAACACAAGGCACTACACATTATGATGTCAGGGAGAAGATGGCAACCTAGCACAACACCAATTGTGATGTCAGGAGGAAGTCACTAAAATTAAGCTTAAGGATGGCAACCTAGATAACTCCCACTGAAATGTCAGGAGGAAGTCAGTAAGGGTAAGCTTAAAGATGGTAACCCAGGGCAACACACATTGTGATGTCAGGAAGAAGATGTTAACCCAGGGCAACACCCATAGTGATGTCAGGAGGAAGAAGGTAACCCAGGGCAACAGCCATTGTGAAGTCAGCAGGACATCACCAAGGTTGAGGTTAAGGAACATAACCCTTGGCAACACTCATTGAGGCGTCAGGAGTAAGTCTCTAAGTTTAAGCTTATAGATGGTAACCCATGGCAACACAACTTGTTATGTCAGGAGGAAGATGGTAACCCACGGCAACACCCATTGTGATGTCAGGAGAAAGGCACTAAGGTTAAGCTTAAAGACGGTAACCCACAGAATAATACACATTCTGATGTCAGGAGGAAGAGGGTAAAACAGGCCAACATTCATTGTGATGTCAGGAGGACTATGGTAATCCAGGGCAAAAACCATTTTTCTGTCAGGAGTACGTCAGTACAGTTAAGTGCAAATAATGTACCCCAAGTCAACAGCCATTGTGATGTCAGGAGGAAGATGGTAACACAGGACAACACCCATTGTGGTGTTAGGACGAAGTCACAAAGGTTAAGCTCAATGATGGTAACCTAGGGCATCATCCATTGTAATGTGAGTAGGGAGATGGTAACCCATGGCAACACTCATTGTGGTGATAGGAGGAAGTCATTAAGGTTAATTTTAAAGATGGTAACCAAGGGCAACACGGATTTTGTTATCAAGAGGAAGATGATAACCTATTGCAACTTCAGTGGTGATGACAAGAGAAAGGCATTAATGTTAAGCAACAGCTATTGTTATGTAATGAGGAAGATGGCAACCCCCATTGTGATGACAGGAGATAGATGTTAACACAAGGTGACTTTCCTTGTGGTATCAGGAGGAAGTCACGAAGGTTAAGATTAAGAATGGTAACCAAAGTCAACACTAATTGTGATGTCAGGTGAAAGATTGTAACCGAGTGCAACACCCATTGTATCTCAGGAGAAAGGCATTCCGGTTCGGGTAAGCTTAAAGAAGTTAACCCACTACAACACATATTCTGAAGTCAGAAGGAAGAGGGTAACCCAGGAAAACATTCATTGCGATGTCAAGAGGAAGATGGTAAACCAGGGCAATAACCATTGTGCTGTCATTATAGATAAGTGAAAAAGAGGACATCAGTATAGATAACTGAAAAGAATGTAACCCAACTCAACACCCATTTTGATGTCAGGAGGAAGATGGTAACACAGCGCAATGCCCATTGTGGTGTCAGGACCAAGTCACTAAGATTAAGTTTAATGATGTTAACCTAGGGCCTTACCCATTGTAATGTGTGGAGGAAGATGGTAACCACCCATTATGGTGACAGGAGGAAGTCATTAAGGTTAAGTTTAAAGATGATAACCAAGGGGAACACAAATTTGTTATCAGTGAGAAGATGATATCCTAAGTCAACATCAATTGTGAAGGCAGGATAAGGTCACTAATGTTAAGCTTAAAGAAAATAACCCACAGCAACACACACTGTGATGTCTAGAGGATGTTGATAACACAAGGCAATACTTATTGTGATGTCAGGAAGAAGATCATAACCTGGGGTAACAATGATTGTCATATCAAGAGGAAGTCACTAAAGTGAAGTTTAAAAATGGTAATCCAGGGCAACAACCATTGTGATGTCAACAGGAAGTCACTAAGGTTAAGCTTATAGATGATAACCCGGGTCAACACCCATTGTGATGTCAGTCGGATAATGGTAACTCAGGGCAACACCTATTGTGATGTCAAGAGTAAGTCACTAAGGTCAAGCTTAAAGATGGTAACCAAGGCAAAACCCATTGTGATGTGTGGAGGAAGTCACTAATGATAAACTAAACGATGGTATCACATGGACAAATCCATTGCGATGTCAGGAAGATGATAGTAACCCAGGGCAACAAATATTGTGAAGTCAGGAGGACATCAGTAAGGTTAGTCTTAAGGATGGCAACCAAGGTTAACACCCATTGTGGTGTTAGGAGGAAGTCACTAATGTTAAGCTTAAAGAGAGTAACCCACAGCAAAAAACATTCCTATGACAGGAAGAAGATGGTAACCCAGGGCAACATCCATTGTGATGTCATGAGGAAGTTGGTAACCCAGGGAAACCCCCATTGTGATGACAGGAGGAAGATACTAACACAGTGCAACTTCCTTTGTGGTATCAGGAGGAAGTCACTAAGGTTAAGGTTAAAGATGGTAACCAAGGTCAACATTAATTGTGATGTCAGGAGGAAAATGGTAACCCAGGACAACACCCATTGTGAACTCGGGAGAAAGGCACTACGTTTAAGCTTAAAGACATTAACCCACTACAACACACATTCTGATGTCAGTAGGAAGAGGGTAACCCAGGACAACATTCATTGTGATTTCAGGAGGTAGATGGTAACCCTGGGCAACGACCATTGTGATGTCAGGAGGACGTCACTATGATTAAGTTTAAAGAATGTAACCCAGGGCAACACCCATAGTACTGTTAGGAAGAAGATGGTAA
This sequence comes from Arctocebus calabarensis, assembly GCA_963573935.1. NCBI lineage: Eukaryota > Metazoa > Chordata > Mammalia > Primates > Lorisidae > Arctocebus > Arctocebus calabarensis. The sequence goes on along the minus strand of CAUYON010210530.1, from coordinate 18,668 downwards.
CACAGGCAAAACCCATTGTGGTGTCAGGAGGAAATCACTAAGGTTAAGCTTAATGATGGTAACCTAGGGCATCAACCATTGTAATGTCAGGAGGAAGATGGTAACCCAGGGCAACAAGCATTGTGGTCTCAGGATTTAGTCACTAAAGATAAGCTTAAATATCATAACCCAAGGCAACACCCATTGTGATGTCAGGAGGAAGTCACTAAGGTTAACCTTAAAGTCAGTAACCAAGGGCATCACCCATTGTAATGTCAGGAAAAAGATGGTAACCCAGGACAACAGGCATTGTGGTGTCAGGTGTTAGTCACTAAAGTTAATCTTAAAGATAGTAACACAGTTCAACACCCATTGTGATGTCAGGAGGAAGTCAGTAAGGTTGACCTTAAATACCATAACCTGGGGCAACACTCATTGTGATGTCAGGAGGAACAATATATTCCAGGGCAACACCCATTGTTGTGTCAGGAGAAAGTAACCAATGTATGACTTTAAAGTTGGTAACCCAGGTCAACACCCACTGTGGCATCCGGATAATGTCATTGATGTTAAGCATGAAGCCGGTAACCTAGGACAGCACCCACTGTTATGTCAGGAGAAAGTTGCTAAGGTTGAGCATAAAGAGGGTAATCCAGGGCAACACCTACTATAATGTCAGGAGGAAGTCACTAAGATTAAGCTCATCAATGTTAACCCAGGGTAACACACATTGTGATGTCAGGAGGAAGATGGTAAGCCAGAGAAACACCAAGTATGGTGTCAGGAAGAAGTCACTAAGATTAACCTTAAAGATGATAACCCAGGGCAAAACCCTTGGCAGTGCCAGTAGGATGTCACTGAGGTTACACTTAATGCCAGAAACCCAGGTCAGCACCCACTATGGCATCCAGATTCCATCACTGAGGTTAAGCTTGATATTGATAACCTAGGGCATCACCCACTGTGGCATCATGCAGACATCACTGAGGTTAAGCTTAAGAATGGTAGCCCAGGATAACACCTACATTGATGTCAGGAGGACGTCATTGAGGTTAAGCTTAACAATGGTAATCCAGGGCAGCACCCACTGTGACATGAGGAGGATGTCACTAAGGTTAAGCTTAAAGGTTAAAACTCAGAAAAGACACACTGTGGTGTCATAAGGAAGTCTCTGAGATTAAGGTTAAAGATGGTAATACAGAGCAACACCCACTATGGGTTAAGGAGGACATCATTGTCTTTTGTCTTCATGATGGGAACCCAGGGAAACACCTATGAGGCATGAGAAGGATGTCACTAAGTATAATCTTATCAATGGTAACTCAGAGAAACATCCAACTTGGTGTCACGATGATGTCACTGAGTGTAAGCTTAACTATGGTTACCCAGGTCTACACCCACTATGGCATCACGATGACATCTCTAAAGTTGAGCATAACGATGACAACCAAGAGACAACATCCACTTTGGCATCACAATGACTACACTGAGGTTAAGCTTAATGATGTTAACCCAGGGCTAAACCCAGTTGGTTTCACCATGACATCTTTGAGGTTTAGACTAATGATGGTAACCCAGGGCTACAGCCACTGTGCTATCATGAGGTCACTGAGGTTAAGCTTAAAGATGGTAACCCTGGGCAACAACCAAAGTGGAGTCACGATGATGTCACTGAGGTTAAGCTTAACGATGATAACTCTGGGCAACTCTGACTGTGGTGTCAGATGGACGTCACTGACATAGCTTAAGATGGTAACCCAGGACAACACACATTGTGATGTCAGGAGGAAGTCAGTAAGGTTAAACTTAAAGATGTTAACCCAGGGCAATACCTGTTGTGATGTCAGCAGGAAGTCACTAAGCTTAAACCCATAGATGATAACCCAGGGCAACACCCATTGTGATGTCAGGAGGAAGCTGATAACCCAGAGCAACACTCATTCTGATGTCGGAGAACGTAACTAAGGTGAAAATTAAACTTGGTAACCCAGGACAACACCAATTGTGATGTCAGGAGGAAGATGGTAACCCAGAGAAATACCCATTTTGGTGTCAGGAGGAAGTCACTAAGGTTAAGCTTAAAGATGGTAACCCGAGGAAGAACCCACTGTGGCACCTGCATGACTTCACTGAGGTTAAGCTTAACTCTGGCAACCCAGGTTATCACCCACTGTGGCATCAGGATGATGTCACTGTGGTTGATGTTATGGATGGTAACCCAAGGCAGCATCCCGCCCCATGGCGTCAGGAGGATATCACTGAGGTTAAGCGTGATGAATGTAGCCCAGGGAAACATCCATGGTGATGTCAGGAGTATGTCACTCGGATTAAGCTTAACGACAGTAACCCAGGATAACACCCAGTGTTCTGTCAGGAAGACATCACTAAGGTTGGGCTTAATGAGGGTAACCAGGGTATCACCCGATGTGGTCTCAGGAAGACATTACGCAGGGTAAACTTAAGGATGATAACCCAGGGCAGAACCAACTGTGATATTAGGAGTACGTCACTGAGGTTAAGCTTAAATATGGTAACCCTGGGTAGCACCCACTATGGTGTCAGGAGGATATCACTGAGTTTCAGCTTATCGAATATAACCGAGAGCAATATCCATTGTGATGTCAGGAGGTCGTCACTGATGCTAAGCTAAAAGACCGTAACCCAAGGCAAATCCCACTGTGATTTCAGGAGGCTGTCACAGAGGTTAAGCTGAAGGACGGTAACCTAGAGCAAAATCCACTGTGACATGAGGAGGATGTCACTGAAGTTAAGGTTAAAGACTGTAATCCAGACCAAAACTCACTGTGTCATCATGATGATGTCACTGAGTTCAAACTTAAAGACAGTAACCCTGGGAAACACAGGACTGGAGTCACAATGATGACATTGAGGTTCAGCTTAATGATGGTAACTCAGGGCAACTCTGACTGTGGTGTCAGATGGATGTCACTGAGGTAAAGCTTAAAGATGGTAACCCAGGGTAGCATCCACTGTGTTGTCAGGATGATGTCACTGAGATTAAGGTTTAAGATCGTAACCTTAAGATTAAGGTTTATGGGCAACACCAGCCGTGGCATCAAAAGGATGTCATGGAGGTTAAGCTTAAGAATGGGATCCAAGGCAAAACCAACTGTGACGTCAGGAGGACGTCACTGAGGTTAAGCTTAAATATGGTAACCAAGGGCACTGCACACTCTGATGTCAGGAGGACATCACTTAGGTTAAATTTAACCACAGCACCTGCTGTGATGTCAAGAGGAAGTCACTAAGGTTAAGCTTATAGCTGATGACCCAGGGCAATGCCCATTGTGATATCAGGAGAAAGATGACAACCCAGGGTAACATCCAGGGTTGGGACCAGAGGAAATCACTTAGGGTAAGCTTACAGATGTTAACTAAGGTCAACATCCACTGTGGCATCACTATGATGTCACTGAGTTTACTCTTAAAGATGGTAACCCAGGGCAACACCCTCTGTGGAGTCACAATGACATCACTGAAGTTAAACTTAATGATGGTAACTCAGGGAAACTCTGACTGTTGCATCAGAAGGACATCACTGAGGTAAAGTTTAATGATGGTAACCCAGGGTAGCATCCACTGTGACGTCAAGCTCATGTCACTGATATTAAGCTTAAAGATGGTAACCCAGGACAACACCCACAGTGGCATAAGTAGGACTTCACTGAGGTTATGCTTAAATATGGTAACCCAAGCCTGAAGCAACTGTGATGTCAGGAAGACGTCACTGTCATTAAGCTTAAATACGGTAACCCAGGAAACCACCCACTCTGATGTCAAGAGGACGTCACTGAGGTTAACTTTAATGACAGAACCCCAGGGCAGCTCCAGCTGTGACATCAGAAGGAAGTCACTAAGGTTAAGCTTATAGATGATAACCTAGGGCAACACCCATTGTGATGTCAGGAGGAAGATTATAACCCAGACCAACACCCAGTTTTGGGACAGGAGGTAATCACTTACAGTAAGCTTACAGATGGTAACCCAGGACAACACCTATTGTGATGTCAGGAGAAAGTCAGTAAGGTTAATCTGAAAGATTTTAATCCAGGGCAACACCCATTGTAATGTCAGGAGGAAACTGATAACCCAGAGCAAAACTCATTCTGATGTCAGTTGGAAGAATGTAACTGAGAGCAACACCCATTGTTAAGTAGGAGGACATAACTAAAGTTAACCATAAAGATGTTAACCCAGGACAACACCCATTATGATGTCAGGAGGAAGAAGTTAACCCAGGGAAACACACACTTTGGTGTCAGGAGGATGTCACTAAGGTTAAGCTTAGAGATAGTAACCCAAGGAAACACCCATTGTGATGTCATAAGGAAGATGTTAACCCAGGATAACAACAATTCTGGTGTCATGAAAAAGTCACTAAGGTTAAGATAAAGAGGGTAACCCAGGGCAACACCTACTGTGGCATCTGCATGACGTCACTGAGGTTAAACTTAACTCGGGTAACCTAGGGTATCACCCACTGTGGCATCAGGATGACCTTACTCTGGTTAATCTTCAGGATGGTAACCCCTGGCATCAGCCTCAGTGGCATAGGGAGGACATCACTGAGGTTAAGCTTAAGTATGGTAACCATTTGCAGCACCCACTGTGGTGTCAGGAGGACATCACAGAGTTTCAGCTTACTGAATGTAACCAAGAGCAACACCCATTGTGATGTCAGGAGGACATCACTGCGCTTAAGCTAAAAGATGGTAACAATGGGGAAAACCCACTGTAATGTCAAAAGTACATCTCTGAGGCTAAGCTAAAAGATGGTAACCCAGGGCAAAACCCACTGTGATTTCAGGAGGCTGTCATGAAGGTTAAGCTTAAGGACAGTAACCCAGGGGAAAACCCACTGTGATATGAGGAGGACGTTACTGAGGTTAAGCTTAAAGACAGTAATCCAGAGCAAAACCCACTGTGACATCATGAGGTTGTCACTGTGGTTAAGGTTAAAGACGGTAACCCATGGCAACATCCACTGTGACATCAGGAGGATGTCACTGAAGTTAAGCTTAAAGATGGTAACCCAGAGCAAAACCCACTGTGACATCAGGAGATTGTCTCTGTGGTTAAGCTTAAAGACGGTAACCCAGGGCAACATCCACTGTGACATCAAGAGAATGTCACTGAAGCTAAGGTTAAAGACAATAACGCAGGGCAACACCCACTGTATTGTCAAGAGGACATCAAGGATGTTAAGCGTAGCAATGGTAACCTCTGGCAACACCCACTATTCAATCAACAGGAAGTCTAGGTGGTTAAGCTTAATGACAGTTACCAAGGGTAACACCCATATAACATCAGGAGGACATCACTGAGGTTAAAGCTTAAGGACAGTAACCCAGAGTAACACAGACAGTGAGGTCAGGAGGACGTCAATGAGGTTAAATTTAAACATGGCAACCCAGGGCAACACCCAGTTTGAGGTGAAAAGCATGTCAAAGAGGATAAACTTGAAGATGGTAACACAGGGCAAAACCCACTATGGTTTCAGAGTGACATCACTGAGGTTGAGCTTAAAATGGTAACCCAAGTAAAAACCCACTGTGACATCAGGGAGACTTCACAGTGATCAAGAATAAAGACGGTACCTAAGGAAAAAAAGAAACAAACACTGTAGCGTCAAAAGAAAATCACTGAGGCTAAGGTAAAAGATGGTAAACAAGGTAAAAACACACTGTGACTTAAAAGGGGTCACTGATATTAAACAGAAAGATTGCAATCCAGGGAAAAATGTACTGTGAGGTCAGGAGGATCTCACTGAGGTTAAGCTTAAAGATGGTACCCCAGGGCAATACCACCTGTGACGTCATGAGGACATCACAAAGGTTAAGCTTAAGATGGTAAACCAGGGCAAAACCCACTTTGACGTCAAAAGGACTTATTTGAGGCTAAGGTAAAAGATGGAAACCTAGGGTAAAACCCACTGTGAAATCAAAATGACTTCACCGAAGTTAAGTTTAAAGAAGGTAACCCAGGAAAAAATCCACTGTGACATCAGGAGCATGTCAGGGAGGTTTAGCTTAAAGACGGTAACCCAGGGTAAAACCCACTGTGACATCAGGAGGACGTCACCAAGTTTCAGGTTAAGAATATTAACCCAAGGCGGTGCCTGTGACTCATTGAATAGGGGGACGGCCCCATATACCGAAGGTGGTGTGTTCAAACCCAACCTCAGCCGAACTGCTCAAAACAGAAAAATCGCTGGGCATTGTGGCAAGTGCCTGTGATTGAAGCTACTCAGGAGACTGAGTCAAGAGAATCACCTCAGTCCAAGAGTTGGAGGTTGCTGTGAGCTGAGTGATGCCATGGCACTATACTGAGAGCAATTAAAGAAAACTCAGTCTCTACAAAAAAAACAAACAAAAAAAGAATGGTAATCCAGAGCAACACCCACTGTGACGTCATAAGGACATTGTGAAGGATAAGCTTAAGAGTGTAAACCATGGGAAACCCCACTTTTACATCAAAGGACGTCACTGAGGGTAAGCTACGAGATGGTAACCCAGGGAAAACCCACTGAGAGTTCAGGAGGATACCACAGAAGTCAAGCTCAAAGACAGTAACCCAGGGCAAAACCCAGTGTGATGTCAGGAAGTCATCACAAAGGTTAAACTTAAAGATGGTAACCCAGGGACAAAACCACTGAGACGTCAGGAGGACATCACTTGGGTTAAACTTAAAGATGATAACTCAGGGCTACACCCACTGTGGCCTCAAGAAGACGACACTGATGTTAAGCTTAATGAAGGTAACCCAGCACAACATCCACTGTAACCTCAGGAGGACGTCATGGAGGTTCAGCTTAAAAACGGTAACCCAGGGTAACACTCAATGTAACGTCAGGAAGACATCAATGAGGTTAAGCCAAAAGACAGTAACCACAGGAAAAAACCACTGTGACATTATAAGAATGTCGCTGAGGCTTAGCTAAAAGATGGTAACCACTGGAAAAATCCAATGTAAAGTCAACAGGACGTCACAGAGGTTAAGCTTAAAGATGGGAACCCAGGGCAAAATATATTGTGAGGTCAGGAGGATATCACTGAGGTTAAGCTTAAAGAGGATAACCCAGGGTAAAACCCAATATGACATCAGGAGGACCTCACTGAGATTAAGATTAAAGACAGTAACCAAGGGACAATCTCACTGTGACGTCAACATAACGTCAGTGAAGCTAAGATAAAAGACGGTAACCAAGGGAAAAGCCCACTGTGATGTCAAAAAGATGTCACTGAAGTTAAGCTTAATGGTGATAACCAAGACCAAAATACAATGTGAAGTCAGCAGGACGTCACTGATGTTAAGCTTAAAGACGGTAACCAAGGGAAAAACCCAAATTGACGTCATGAGGACATGACAATTGTTAAACTGAAATATGGTAATTCAGTGCAAAACGAACTTTGACGTCAAAAAGATGTCACTGAGTCTAAGCTCAAATTTGATAACCAAGGGAAAAACCCACTGTGACGTCAAAAAGACATCACTGAAGGTAAGCACAATGATGGAAACCCAGGGCAAAACCCACTGTGAGTTCAGGAGGATGTCATGGAGGTTAAGCATAAAGATGGTAACCTAGGGCAAAACCCACTGTGATGTCAGGAGGAAATCACTGAGATTAAGCTTAAAGATGGTAACCAAGGGAAAATACCACTGTGATGTAAGAAGAAGTCACTGAGGTTAAGCTTCAAGATGGTAATCCTGGGCAAATCCCACTGTAACATCAGGAGGAAGTCATTGAGTTTAAGATTAAAGATGGTAACCAAGGGAAAATCTCACTGTGATGTAAGAGGACATCACTGAGGTTAAGCATAAAGATGGTATCCCAGGACAACACCCAATGTGAGACTAGAAGGACGTCACTGAATTTAAGCTAAAAGATGGTAATGAAAGGCAAAACCCTCTGTGATGTCAAGAAAACGTCATTGAGGTTGTGCTAAAAGATGGGAACCGAAGGCAAAACCCACTGTGACACCAGGAGGAATTCACTAAGACTAAGAAAAAAGATGGAAACTGTGGGAAAATCCCACTTTGACATCAAAAGATATCATTGAGGTTGAGCTTAAAGACGGTAACACAGGGGAAAACCCACTGCGAATTCAGGAGCACTTCATGGAGATTAAGCTTAAAAACGTTTACCCAGGGCAACACCCACTCTGGAATCAGGGTGATGTGAAGGAAGTTAAGCTTAAATATGATAATTCAGGATAAAAACGAGTTTGATATCAAAAGGACATCACTGAGGCTAAGCTAAAAGACAGTAACCAAGGGAATAATGCACTGTGATGTCAAAAGGACATCACTGAAGTTAAAGTTAAAGACGGTAACTCAGGGGATACCCCACTGTGAGTTTGGGGGAATCTCACTGAGGTGAATCTTAAATATGCTAAATCAGGGCAAAACCCACTGTGAGTTCAAGAGGACGTCACGGAGGTTAAGCTTAAAGATGGTAACCCAGGGCAAAATCCACTGTGACATCAGGAGGAAGTCAATGAGGTTAAACTTAAAGATGGTAACCTTTAGAAACACCCATTATTGTGTCAGGAGGAAGTCACTATGGTTAAGCTTAAAGATTAGGTAACCCAGGGCAAAATCCACTGTGACGTCAGGAGGAAATCAATGAGGTTAAGCTTAAAGATGGTAACCCTTAGAAACATCCATTATTGTGTCAGGAGGAAGTCACTATGGTTAAGCTTAAAGTCAGTAACACACGGCAACACATATTGTGATGCAGAGGAAGATTGTAACTCAGGGCAACATCCATGTTGATGTCAGGAGGAAGTCACTAAGGTTAAGCTTAAAGTCAGTAACCCACGGCAACACACATTGTGATGTCAGAAGGAAGATAGTTACCCACAGCAACACCTCTGGTGATGTCAGGAGGTACATGGTAACCCTTGGCAACCCCCAATATGATGTCTGGAGGAAGATGGTAAAATAGGGCAACACTTCTTGTGATGTCAGGAGGAAGATGGTAACCAGGCCAACACTCATCGTGATGTCATGAGGAATATGGTAACGCAAGACAATGACTATTTTGAAGTCAGGAGGATGTCACTAAAGTTAAACTTAGGGACGATAACCCAATGCAACACCCATTGTGGTGTTAGAAGGAAGTCACTACGGTTAAGCTCAAAGATGGTAACCAAGGGAAAATCCCACTGCAATGTAAGGAAACGTCATTAAGGTTAAGCTTCAAGATGGTAACCCAGGGCAAATGTCACTGCGACGTCAGGAGGAAGTCAATGAGATTAAGACTAAAGATGGTAACCAAAGAAAAATCCCACTGTGACGTAAGAAGTCATCACTGAGTTTAAGCTTGATGACAGTAACCATGGGAAAAAAAAAAAAAAAAAACACTGTGATGTCAAAAAGACATAATTCAGGTTAAGCTTAAAGATGATAACCCTTGGCTCGGCACCTGTGGCTCAACAGGCTAAGATGCCAGGCACATACACCTGAGCTAGTGGATTCGAATACAGCCCAGACCTGCCAAACAGCAATGAGAGCTGCAACCAAAACAAAAAAAGGGGGGGCAAGCATTGTAGTGGGCACCTGTAGTCCCAGCTACTTGGGAGGCAGAGGCAAGAGACTCGCTTGAGCCCATGAATTGGACATTGCTATGAGCTGTGATACCACAGCACTCTATCCAGGTTGACAGCTGGAGGCTCCGTCTCAAAAAAAAAAAAAAAAAAAAAGATGGCAACCCAAGGCAAAACCCACTGTGAGTTCAGGAGGACTTCGCAGAGGTTAAACTTAAAGATAGTAACCCAGAGCAACAGGCAATGTGGCGTCAGGAAGACTTCAGGAGGACGTCACTGAGATTAAGATTAAAGATTGAAACCAGAGAAACATCCCACTATGATGTCAAAAGAATGTCATTGAGGCTAAGTTAAAAGATGGTAACCGAGGAAAAAACACACTGTGATGTCAAAAAATGTCAGTGTGAAGCTTAAAGAGGGTAATGCAGGACAAAACCCAGTGTGATGTCAGGAGGAAATCACTGAGATTAAGATTGAAGATGGTAATCCAGGGCAATACCAACTGTGACATGAGAGGATGTCACAAAGTTTAAACTTAAAGATGGTACCGCAGGGCAAAACCCACTGTGAAGTCAGTAGGATGTCACTCATATAGAGCTTTAATACAGCAATCCAGGGCATAACCAACTTTGACATCAAAAGGATGTCACTGAGGCTAAGCTAAAAGACAGTAACCAAGGGAAAAAACCACTGTGACCACAAAAAGACGTCCCTGAGATTAAGAACAAAGACGGTAAGCTAGGGAACATCTCCCTATGACATAAGAGGACGTTACTGAGGTAAAGCTTAAAGATGGTAACCCAGGGAAAAACCCACTGTGACATCAAAAAGACCTAATTGTGGTTAAGCGTAAAGACAGAAACAACAGGGCTTAATGCACTATGACTTCAGGAGGACTTCACGGAGGTGAAGCTTGAAGATGGTAACACAGGGAAAAACACATAGTGGAATAAGGGTGACATCAATGAGGTTAAGATTCAATTCTGTAATCCCGGTCAAAACCGAATTTGACATCTAAGGGACATCACTGAGGCTGAGCTAAAGGACGGTAAACAAGAGAAAGACGTGCAGTGGTGTCAAAATATGTCACTGAAGTTAAGCTTAAGGACAGTATCCCTGGACAAAACCCACCGTGTGTTCGGGAGAACATCAAGGAAGTTAAGCTTAAAGATAATAACCAAGGACAAAACCCACTGTGAGGTCAGAAGGTAGTAAGTGAGATTAAGCTTAAAGACAGTAACCGAGGACAAAACCTACTGTGTCATGAGGGGACGTCATAAAGGTTAAACTTAAAAACGGTAACCAAGGGCAAAACCCACTGTGACATCAGAAGAAAGTCACTGAAATTAAGATTAAAAATGGTAACCAAGGGAAAATCCACAGTGACATAAGAGGACATCACTGAGGTTAAGCTTGATGAAAGTAACCCAGGGCAACACCCACTGTGACATGAGGAGGACCTCACGGAGGTTAAGCTTAAAGATGGTAACCCAGGGCAACACCCAATGTGATGTAAGGAAGACATCCCTGAGGTTAAGCTAAAAGATGATATCCAAGGGAAGAACCCACTGTGACATCAAATAAACGTCCCTAAGGCTAAGCTGAAACATAGGAACCTAGAGGAAACCCCACTGTGACATCAGGAGGACATCATTGAGATTAAAATTTAAGACTGTAACCAAGGGAAAATCCCACTGTGACATAAGAGGACTTTACTGAGGTTAAGATTAAAGATGGTAACCCACAGCAAAACCCACTATGATGTCTGGAGAAAGTAACTGAGATTAAGATTAAAGACAGTAACCAAGGGAAAAACCCACTGTGACGTCAGGAGTACGTCACTGAGGTTACTCTTAAAGATGGTAAGCCAGGGCAAAACCCACTTTGACGTTAGAGGAGATTGTGAATGTTAACCTTAAAAAAGGTAATCCATGGCCAAACCGACTTTAAAGTCTAAATGATGTCACTGAGGCTAAGCTAAAAGACGGCAACCAAGGGAAAAACCCACAGCGAAAGACATCACTGAAGTTAAGCTTACAGATGGTAACCCAGGGCAAATCCCACTGTGAGTTTGGGAGAACGTCACTGAGGTTAAGCTTAAGTACGCTAACCCTAGGCAAAACCCACTGTGAGTTCAAGAGGATGTCACAGAGGTTAAGCTTAAAAATGGTAACCCAGGGAAAAACCCACTGTGACGTCAGGAGGAAGTCAATGATGTTAAGCTTAAAGGTGGTAACCCTTAGCAAAACCCATTGTTGTGTCAGGATGAAATCACTATGGTTAAACTTAAGAATGGTAACAAAGTGCAACACCCAGTGTGCTCTCAGGAGGAAGATTATAACCCAGGGCAACACCCATGTTGATGTCGGGAGGAAGTCACTAAGGTTAAGCTTAAGGTCGGTAACCCACAAAAACACATATTGTGATGTCAGAAGGAAGATGGTACCCACGACAATACCTCTAGTGATGTAAGGAGGAACATGGTAACCCTGGGCAACACCCATTATGATGTGAAGAGGAAGATGGTAACCCCGGTCAACACTCATTTTGATGTCATTAGGAATATGGTAACCCAAGGCAACAGCTATTTTGAAGTGAGTCGGACATCACTAAGGTTAAATGTAAGGATGATAACCCAAGGTAACACCCATTTTAGTGTTAGGAGGAAGTCAGTAAGGTTAAGCTCAAAATGGTAACCAAGGGAAAATCCCACTGTGACGTAATGAAACGTCACTGAGGTTAAGCTTCAATATGGTAACCCAGGGCAAATGTCACTGTGAGATCAGCAGTAAGTCACTGAAATTAAGATTAAAGATGGTATCCAAGGGAAAATCCCACTGTGACGTGAGAGGATGTCACTGAGCTTAAGCTTAATGACGGTAACACAGGGAAAAATCCCACTGTGAAATCAAAAGAATGTAATTGAGGATAAGTTAAATGATTATAACCAAGGTAAAAAACCACTGTGACGTCAAAATGATGTCAGTGTGGTGAAGCTTAAAGATGGAAATGCAGGGCAAAACAGATTGTGAAGTTAGGAGGAAATCAGTGAGATTAAGAATAAAGACAGTAACCAATGGAAAACCCCACTGCGACGTAAGAGGGCGTCACTGAGTTTAAGCTTAAAGATGGTAACCCAGGGAAAAATTCCACTGTGACATCAAAAGAATGTCATTGAGGCTAAGTTAAAAGATGGTAACCAAGGAAAAACCCTCTGTATTGTCAAATAGATATCAGAATGGTGAAGCTTAAAGATGGAAAAGCTGGGGCAAAACCCACTGTGACATCTCAGGAGGAAATTACTGAGATTAAAATTAAAGACAGTAACCCAGGGCAAAATGAACTGTGATGTGATGGGATGTCACAAAGTTTAAACTTAAATGTGATACCCCAGGGCAAAACTGACTGTGACGTCAGGAGGACGTCAATGAGATTAAGTAAATGTGGTAACCCTTAGCAAAACCCTTTGTGGTGTCAGGAGGACGTCATTATGGTTAAACTTAAAAATGGTAACCATGTGCAACACCCATTGTGTAGTCAGCAGAAAGATTGTAACCCAGGGCAACACCCATTTTGATGTCAGGAGGAAGTCACTAAGGTTAAGCTTAAAGTTGATAACCCAAGGCAACACACATTGTGATGTCAGGAGGAAGGTGGTTACCCACAGCAACACCTCTGGTGATGATGGGAGCAACATGGTAACACTGGGCAACACCCATTATAGTGTCAGGAGGAAGATGGTAAAATAGGGTAACACCTCTTGTGATGTCAGGAGGAAGATGGTTACCCACGGCAACACCTCTTGGGATGTCAGGAAGAAGATGGTAACCCAGGCCAACACTCATTGTGATGTCATGAGGAATATGTTAACCCAAGGCAACAACAATTTTGACGTGAGGCGGACGTCACTAAGGTTAAACTTAAGGATGATAACCCAAGGCCATACCCATTGTGGTGTTAGGAGGAAGTCACTAATGTTAAACTTAAAGATGGTAACCAAGGGAAAAATCCCACAGTGATGTAAGGAGATGTCACTGAGGTTAAGATTCAAGATGGTAACCCAGGGCAAATGCCACTGTGACGTCAGGAGGAAGTCACTGAGATTAAGTTAAAAGATAGTAACCTAGGAAAAAACCCACTGTGATGACAAAAAGATGTCAGTGTAGTGAAGCTTGTAGATGGAAATGCAGGGCAAAACCCAATGTGACGACAAGAGGAAATCACTGAGATTAAGATTAAAGATGGTAACCCTGGGCAAAACAAATTGTGATGTGAGGGGATGTCACAAAGTTTAAACTTAAAGACGGTACCCCAGGGGAAACCCCACTGTGATGTCAGGAGCACATCCCTGAGGTTAAGCTTAAATAAAGTTTTCCAGGGCAAAACTGACTTTGACACCCAAAGAACGTCACTGAAGCTAAGGTAAAAGATGGCAACCAAGGGAAAAACCTACTGTGACATCAAAAAGACGTCACTGCAGGTAAGCTTAAAGATGGTACCCAGGGCGACATGAAATGTGATGTCAGGAAGACATCACTGAGGTTAAGCTAAAAGATGGTAACCAAGGATAAAACCCACTGTGACGTCAAAAAAATGTCTAGATCCTTAAGCTTACCCTTAGTGATGTCTTCCTGACATCACAATGGGTGTAACCCCGGGTTAAAATCTTTAACCTTAAACTTGGTGAGTTCCTCCTGACATCACAATTGGTCTTTCCATGGGTTACCATCTATAATCTCAATCATAGTGACTTCCTCCTGACATCACAATGGTTCTTGCCATTGGTTATCATCTTTAAGCTTATCCTTAGTGAGGTCCTTCTGACATCACAATGGATGTTCTCCTGCCTTACTAACTTCATCTGAACTTCCCAATGTTTCTTGCCCTAGGTTACCATTTTTAAGCATAACCTAAGTGATTTCCTCCTGACATCACAACGTGTGTTGCCCAGGGTTACTGTCTTTAAACTTAAGTTTAGTGACTTTCTCTTTACATCACAATGAGTTTTGACATGGGTTACCATCTTTAAGGTTAATCTTGGTGATGTGCTCCTCACATCACAGTGGTTATTACTTTGGGTTACATACTTAAGCTTAACCTTAGTGACGTACTCTTGACATCACAATGGGTGTTGCCCTGGGTTATCATCTTCCTCTTGCCCTCACAATATGTATGTCCCTGGATTGCCCACTTTAAGTTTAAACTTAGAGACTTCCCGAAGACACTACAATGGGCATTGCCCTGGGTTACCATATTCCTTCTCACATCACAATGGGTGTTTCCTTGGGTTACCATCTACCTCCTGACATCACAATGGGTGTTTCCTTAGGTTACCATCTTTAACCTTAACCTTAGTGGCTTCCTCTTCTAATAACTATGGGTGTTGTCCTGGGTTACCATCTTTCTCCTGACCTAACAAGTGGTTTTGCTCTTGGTTACCATGTTCAAGGTTAAACTTAGCACCTTCCTCCAGACACCACAATTGGTGTTGCCCTGGTCACCATCTTCATCCTGACATCCGAAAGAGTGTTGCCCTGCATCACTATTATTCAGCTTAAACTTACTGACTTCCTTCTGACATTGCACTGATTGTTATTCTGGGTTACCTTCTTTAAGCTTGACCTTGGTGACTTCTTCCTGACATCAGAATGGGTGCTGCCTTGGGCTACCATCCTTAAGCTTAACCTTAGTAACTTTCTCCTGACATCACAATTGGTGTTGCCCTTGGTTGCCATCTTTAAGTTTAACATTGGTGATGTCCTCCACACATCACAATGGCTGTTGCTTTGGGTTATTATCATTAAGCTTAACATTCATGACTTCCTCCCCACACCACAATGGGTGTTGCCCAGGGTTACCATCTTCCTACTGACATCAAAAGAGGTGCCTTAGTGACTTCCTCCTTAAATCACAATGGGTCTTGCTCTGGATTACCATCTTTCTCCTGACAGTACAATTTGTGTTTCCCTGGGTTACAATCTTCCTCCTGAAATTGGACCGGGTGTTGCCCTGGACTCCCAACTTTAGTGACTGCCTCCTCACATAACAATGGGTGTTGCTGTGTATTGCCATCTTCAAGCTTAACCTTAATGACTTCCTCCTGAGATCACAATGGGTGTTGCCCCGGGTTACCATCTTGATCCTGACATCACAATCGGAGTAACCCTGTCTTATTGTCTTTAAGTTTAACCTTAGTGACTTCTTCCTGACATCACAATGGGTGTATCCCTGCATTACTATCTTTAAGCTTAACCTTAGTGATGTCCTTATTATGTCACAATGGTATTTTCTGGGGTTACATTCTCCTCAAGACATCACAACTTGTGTTTCCTTGGGTTACCATCTTTCTCCTGACATCAAAATGGATGTATTCTTTGTTCACCATATTTAAGCTTAACCTTAGTGACTTCCTCCTCACATAAAGATGGGTGTTGCCATGGATTACCATCTTAAAGCTTAACCTGGGTGATGTCCTCATGACATCACAATGAGTGTTGCCCTGGGTTACCGTGCTTAAGCTTAACCTTAGTGACTTCTTCCTGACATCACACTGGTTGTTTCCCTGGGTTACAATCAGACTCCTGAAATCACAATGTGTCTTTCCCTGAGTTACCATCTTTAAGCTTAATCTTAGGTACTTCCTCCTGTAATCAAAATGGCATTGCCCTGGCTTACGAACTTTAAGCTTAACCTTAGCAATTTCCTCTTGAAATCACAATTTGTGTATACCTGATGTAGCCTTTAGCTTAGTGACTTCCTCCTGAAATCACAATGGGTGTTTCCCTGTGTTACATTCTTGCTTTTGGCATCACAATGTGTGATGCCCTAGGTTACGATCTTACTCCTGAAATCTCAAGGGGTGTTGCCCTGTGTTAATATCTTCATGCTTAACCTTAGTGACGTCCTTCTGACATCGCAATGGGTGTTTCCCTGGGTTACATTCCTTAAGCTTAACCTTAGTGACTTCATCCTGACATCAATGGGTTTTTTCCTGGGTTACCATTTTGCTCCTGACATTGTGATGGGTGTAGCCTTGGGTTACCATCTTTAACCTTAACATTAGGGACTATCTCCTGGTATCACAATGGATGTTTCCCTGGGTTACTCTCTTTTAGCTTAACATTAGCAAATTCATCCTGACATCACAATGGGTATTTCCTGGGTTACCTTCTTTCTCTTGACATCAAAATGGGTATTGCCCTGGTTTACCATCTTAATGCTTAACCTTAGTTACTTCCTCCAGATATCACAATGGATGTTGCCCTGGGTTACATTTTTTAAGTTTAACCTTGGTGATATCCTCCTGACATCACCTTGGGTTTTGCCCTGGGTTACCATCTTTATGCTTAAAATTACTGACATTCTCCTGAAATTACAGTTATTGTTTCCCTAGGTTACTGTCTTTAAGCTTAAACTTAGTAACGTCCTCCTGAAATTCTAATGCATGTTGCCTTGAGTTACCATCTTTAAGCTTAACTTTAGTGACTTCCTCCTGACATCACAATTGGTGTTGTCCTGGGTTGCCATCTTTAAGCTTAACCTTACTGACTTCCTCCTGACATGACAATGATTGTTGCCCTAGGGTACCATATTCCTCCTCACATCACAATGGGCATTGCCGTGGGTTATCATATTTAAGCTGAGCCTTAGTGTCTTACTCCTGACTTCGCAATGGGTGTTTCCCTGGGTTACCAACTTTAAGCTTAACCTTAATGACTTTCTCCTGACATCACAATGAGTGCTACACTGGATTACCATCTTCCTCCTGATGTCACAATGGCTGTAACCCTGGTTACCATCTTTAAGCTTAACCTTAGTGACTTACTCCTTACTAAACAATGAGTGTTGCCCTGGGTTATCATCTTTAACATTAACCATAGTGACTTTTTCCGGACATCACAATGGGTGTTTTCCTGGTTTACCATCTTTAAGCTTAATTTTAATGACTTCCTCCTGACACCAAAATTGGTGTTGCCCTGGGTTACCATCTTGCTCCTGTCATCAGAATGGGAGTTGCTTTGGGTTACCATCTGTAAGCTTAACCTAAGTGATTTCCTCCTCACATCACAATGGATTTTGTCCTGGTTTTGCACATTTATGGTTAACATTACTGATTTCCTCCTGACATCACAATGAGTGTTGCCCTGGGTTACAGTCTTTAAGCTTAAACTTAGTGACTTCCTCCTGACATCACAGTGGGTGTTGCCCTGGATTACCATCTTCCCCCTTACATTACACTGAATGTTGCCCCATGTTACCATGTTTAAGCTTAAACTTAGTGACTTAACTCCTGACACCACAATGGGTTTTGAGCATTGTCCTAGGTTACCAAGGTTAAGCTTAACGTTAGTAACTTCCTCCTGACATTACAATTGTGGTTGCCTTGGGTTTAACATTTTTAAGCTTAACTTTAGTGACTTCGTCCTGACTACACAATGGGTGTTGCCAAGGTTTACAATCTTCCTCCTGACATCAAAAGGCAGTGGTCCTGGGTTATAATTTGTAACCTTAATCTTAATGACTACCTCCTGGCATCACAATGGGTTTTGCACTAAGTTCCCATCTTTAAGCTTAACATTATTGATTTTCTACTGAAATCAAGATGTGTGTAGCCATGGGTTACCATTTTTAATATTAACCTGATTGACTTGCTCTGGGCATGACAATGGGTGTTACCCTGGGTTACCATCTTTAAGCTTCACCTTAGTTACTTCCTCCTGACATCACAATGGGTGTTGCCCTGGCTTACTATCTGTCCTGGAATCAAAATGGTAGTTGCCCTGGGTTACCATAAGGTTAACCTTAGTGACCTCCTCCTAACATCACAATGGTGTTGCTCTGTGGTCCTATCTTTAAACTAACATTACTGATTTCCTCCTGAAATCAAAATGGATGTTGCCTTAAGTTTAAGATTAACCTTAGTGACTTTCTCTGGACTCACAATGCGTGTTACCTTGGGTTTCCATCTTTTATTATTATTATTATTTTAATTTTTATTAAATTATAATTGTGTACATTGGTGCAATCATGGGGTACAATTTGCTGACTTTATATACATTCTGAAAAATTTTCATTGAACTATTTAACATAGCCTTCATGGCCTTTTAATCACTATATGAA